>SSNP01000129.1:728081-741754 GCA_006937955.1 Pachypanchax playfairii | reverse complement strand
GTTTCTCCAGGTGTTCAATCCGCTGCAGACGTCTGTTGATGATTCTGTCCTGCGCCGACGCCTCAGAGGAAAGACTGGTAAGATGTTTGGCCTGTTTGTCAAGAAGGACCTAAAACAAAAAGTGGAAGTGGAGTCCTCGAGTCCTGATCCACTTGTGGATCAGGACTCGAGTTATTTAGGTGTTATCTCCATTTCTTCTAAATAACTGAACTTTTCGTTCACCTTCATGTAGCTGGTGTCAGTCTGAGTGTTACCTCTTGACTTTGACTCTGACAGGGTCCTTAAACCCTGGATGATCCTGTTCATGGGGAGCTGTAAGGCTCCCTGCTGGGTTTCTAGATCCTCTGTGTCCTGCAGATCTGATGTTTAACCACAGCTGGTCCTTTCTGGCTGACTGTATGTGCAGGTACTGTCTCACCTGAAGAACACATAGTTTTTTAAACAACTTAAAGACCAAAATGTTGTTCCAAACTAAAGTGATCAAAGTTAAATCAGATAAAATTAGCTGGTTTGAAGTTTTAGGTCCCTCATAACGTTAGACTGTTGATGTAGTTGAATGTTTCCTTTTTTATTGTGTTTAATCTGTGTTTGTGGTGTGAGACGGGATTTTTCCTCACCTGCCTGTTAGTCTGTCCTGCCTGTAGCATCTGCTCACGATGGTCCTCCAGACCCTTTGAGGCCCCATCCAGCTGGTCTGCCACGTTCTCCTCCACCCTGTGGAGCAGGTGAGTCAGGCTCAGACCGAGCATCTTTATCTGGGACACGGGGACCTCACCTGGAGCAGAGTCCCGTCAGTAAGAAAACCACCAGCTGCAGAACATCATTAATTCTGGGAGGATTCAGAATTTGCTGATCCATAGATCCAGATCTGATGAACCCAGAATCCATGAAGAGTTGAGTCTTCATCTGCTGGGCGTTTCAAGTCCTGATGTGTCTCCGATGTTTTCTGAGGAGGTCTGAAATTCTGAGTGGAGGAGGGAGGTAGAGGGCTTCCTGAATTCTGAACCAGGACAAGTTCACATTTTTTTTTTTTTTCCGTCTTTCTGTCTTGTTGTTACTCATTTCCAGCAGCCTCGTCTCCCCTCAGACACATCGCTGTTACTTAAATACTCATATTTAACAAACATAAATGTCCTTATAGATAATAATGAAGTTTACGTGTTAAACCGTCCATTCTGCATAAAAGTAAAACAGGAGCGACACCTGCTGGCTGTTGGCTGAACTGCAAGCGGACAGGTGCAGGACATTTCCTTTGGACTAAAGATACCAGCAGAAAATATAATAAATAGATTTTAAACTATTAATAGGTCCCTGTATTTTTTATATTTCACTTTCAAGCTCTTTAGAATCACTCTGGACTGGATGTACCGTGTTAAATAATGAATCTACTGTTCACAGCTGTGTTTGTGTCAAACATTCAGTTAATGCTGGTAGATGTGAACATTTACTGCATCACAGTGATGAGTTAAGCTAAAAGGATAAAAGAGGAACAACAGGAAACAGACTTCAGCACATCACATCAACTTTTTTAATGGATTTTAGGTTTTTGTTTCCCCACCAAAGTATCTAAAAGTGTGATCAGTTCAAGTAAAATATACTTAATGATTCTTTTCATTATCTAAAATAACTTTATTTCTATTTTAGCTCAGTTCTATTGTATTTTTCTTACACAATAAGAACACATGTATCAGAAAATTAAGTTTGCATGAAACAATATTGATTCAGTTCATTAAAGATAAGTATTAATTATAGCTTCATTACCTTTAGATTTAAAAATAAACAAGAAACCTGAAGTTCTTTCAACGAAACTTGAAAAGTTGAGGTTTAATTCCATTTCTGCTTTTTGTAAAAACATGGAAGGTTGTTGGAGTGACAACGAGGGTACAATACTCGACTTCCTGCCCTCAGCTTCAGTCTGAAAGACGGGCTTTGTGTCTGAAGAGCCAACAAACTGCTCTTTGAATTGTTGTGGAATTGAGGCAGGCCTGACGCACAAACATCCCTGCATCAACTCATAAAGCTGGATTTATAAACGGAGACAAAGACGCTGGTTTCAGCCGGCTGCTTCCTCTTCGCTCAGGAGAAAATCAGAAAGTCGAAGCAGGAATAAGAAGACAAGTCAAACAGTAAGTCAGCAAGTGTTTATCCTTTTAAAGACTTCTGAGTAATGTCTGCTGATTAAAAAAAAAAACATTACAACTTTAAAACAAGAGACTGGACAAAATTTTGGACATGATTAGTGATGAGTAGAGTAAATGTGATGTTTCAGATGACCAGCGAATAAAAAGGTGGGCATGTCATCACAATGTTTCCAGATCTGGTCTTAAATTCACAAACAGGAACATCTCAAAGTAAGTGAATATGTCAGATTTTACTAAATTAGAGGTAGAATTATGTTGTATTATCATATATCACATGTACTGCTTCATGTTTTATTTATTACATTGTATCAGAGAATTTAAGATTCACATATATAATCTATGTTGTTGTTAATGTGCTGTAACTTTCCAGCCTTTTTCAGACTCCCGGAGTTTTTGGAATGGCAGAACAGCTGGTGAGGTCACATGATAACTTGTCATACCTCCATGGATCAATCATGTAGAATCCAGTCTGTTATTGTAATGTGATTCCCATTAGGTGAGCTCCAGCAGACACTGCTAACTCAGTTTTAGGTGGAGCTCTTAAAACACTGAACAAAATGTGATGGAGTAGATCAGAGACTTTATTCTGAAGATGTTTTAAGTGAGTTAGAGACTAAAGAAGCAGCTTCATCCATGAAGCATCACTGCCCAAAACAAATCCAAATGATGCTCTAACACACTTCCTGCATCAGTTGAAGCACAATAGAAAAAAGACAACATAATGTTCCAGTGTTTTGTCCCAGAATCTGTTGCACCTGACCTAAAACTGGACCAGAACCAAAGGAAAAACAGGATTTTAGTTTATTTCAGAACCAGAGTTCTTTCTCTTTGGAGCTTCTGGTGCAGGCGTGAACAGTTAGAGAGGGAAATACCCAAAGTTAAACTGAGCATGTGAAGCCTGAGCGGTTGATCCTGGGGGAGGGAGGACGCAGCGAGTGAAAAGAATGAGAAGAATTCACAGAGATTGTTTCTCCTGGAGGACCGAGATGTTTGCTGCGGCTGTTTGGGTCTCTGGCAGGATGATTTGGGAAAGATTATAAACAAAAATCACATTGCCAGGGATCACAACACATCTGCTGCTTTCTGATGCCAGGAGAGAATCACACCTTCTTCCTGCTTTTGTTGTTACTTTTACATACAGAATCTGTCAGACAGACGCTGTGGATCAGCCTGATGAGGAGCTGAGGATGAGTATGTTTCTGCTGTTTTTGATTAGGTGCAGAACTTAGTCGACTGTAGGACAGAGAGTCTTAAAAAGATGTTCACAGTGGCTAAGTTCTTCACCTGGACAGACTAACACTGACTCTGTCAACTTACATTTAGATATTAACATTGATTTTAAATCTAAAAATTAAAAGAATTTTAGGAAAAATCACTTTTTATTTTATTTTAATTGTTCTGTAACTAAAAGCGTATTTGTTGCAGTGACTGATGTTTCTTTTCTATCTTCAGATTCTCTGAAGTTTGTCCTTGAATTTTGGCAACTTCTCATTTTTCTTCTGTCCATTTGATTCTTTTCACAGGATTCTTACAGTAACTGTGAGCTGGACCATCTTTGTGCTCTGATAATTGTTAGAATAATGATTGTTTATGTTATGCTGCCTGGAAGCACATGAACAAATCCAGCCTTGCTTATCTCACTGCGCCAGATTCTAGATTTTCTCGTGTCTTTTTGAAAGGAACCATCAGAGACCCAGACATGGAGCTTCTGGCTTTCCTCTTGTACCTTCTGAGCTGACGGCAGTTGGATCAAACACACTGGCTCAGTTCAGCAGGAACAGGAGTTCAGTCAACATGCATCATCATGAAATCTAAAGGAAAGCACAGAAATCACATGCACCCTGTACACGTGGGGTTATGTGTCCTGAGAAATTATTGTTTCATACACTCATGAAGGATGTTGCTGTTGTTTATTAAGCATTAATAAAAAATTATTAAAAAATAAATTCTGTGACATTTTGTCCTGATGGTGTTCTCCTGTGTTAAAATGGGTATGCTGAATTTGTGATTATGTGAACATCTGGGGCTGTTGACACAACAATGTTCTCTAGATGTGATAAATTTCAGAAAGCAGGACTGAATTAAATTCATTCATTTTCTTTTAAACTTTATGAGACAATATTCAAATTCAAAACTAGAAAATCACAGATCTCATTCCTCCAATAAGCACATCAGTTACTTCATATCCAGATAACCCCCCCCCCCTAAAAAAAATAAAATCACTTCTTCTTTGCACCATTTCTTATCTTGAAAATTTAATCGAAAGTCATCCTGAACTTTTTGAGTTATCTTGCTAACAGATAAACCTATAAATGTAGTACCACAGTTTGGCCTCCAGGGGGCACAAGAACAAAGTGAGTTAGTGTAAAATCCAGTGAAGAAGAAAACCGGAACAACAACTTCAGTTCGGTTTTTGTTGTTTTACTCTGTATTTTTAGCGGCATGTTCCCTCTGGAGTCGTTTGGCAGCCGTTTCGGTGCTCTGATGGAGGCTCTCCTGGAAGCGGCGGGGACGGAGCTCCGCAGACTTCTGACCGAGTTTTCGGTGAGCGGACTGTCCGCTCAGCAGCACCTATCTGCGGCTGCAGGGACCGCGGAGAGGCGCAGAACAACCGGACCGGAGACTTCACGGGAGGACAGACAGCACGCGGTGACACAGATAACGGTAACGATACCGGAGAGATATATTTATTATTATAAATAGATATTAATGATAAAATCAGATTTATTATAGAAGTTATTGAAAACTTTTGAACGATATCATTATTCAGCGTTTCCATAGTAACAACAATGTAAAAAAAATCTTTATATTCTGTTTTCTCTCGCGTGACTTCAAAGAGCCAGTTTGTTTCTCTCATGAACACGTTCATCAAAAGTGTGTTGGACAAAATCACCATGATGGTGAAAGTGTCGCTGTGTGAGGATCATGCTGCAGGTCCAAGAGATTCTGCAGGTCCCGGAAGTCCTGCAGGATCCGCAGAGCAGGAAACCGAGCTGACAGATGTCCCTGATCGGATGAGTCCAAGGCCGGGACGGAGTGAGTCATTTCAGAGTGAAATCAGATTCTGTTGTTTGTTTTCATATTAAACCAGATTTTTGTTGTGAAACGACAGAATCAACAACCAGAAAAACAAGGAAGGGATTCAAGCCATCAAAGAAAAACAAGAACGATCATATTTATTGTAAAGGTGCGTCTGATACAAATATTAAATGGAATCTCTTGTGTTTCTGTTTGACCTTTGACCTCTGAACACTCTTGTGTTATATTTTCAGGAGAACTCAGAGGAGCACCGATCCAGTCCGAATCTGAACAAGAACCAGGTAACTGTTTGTGAACCTCAGATTTCGACTTTATTCCTGAATGTCTCACATTTAGTCCATTTTTCTATTTTCAACCTAAAAATGTTGTTTGTGTTTGTCTCCTGCGTGAGCTCTCCGTTTGAATCTAAGCTTTTGTTTTTGCAGATGAGATTAAGTCTGGATGTGATTCGTCACCCGACGCCTCGTTGCCTGAACTGCTTCCTGAAGCTGGTGAAACAGATTCAGTCCAGAACGACTGCAACGCCTCGAATACCTCGAAGAAAAACACAGCTGTGTTTAAATGCCCGTCGTGTGAGAGAACATTTACCCGTAAGTGTTTAATGGAGAAACACAACCTGATCCACACCAGGCCTCACCAGTGCTCCCAATGCAGCAAACGTTTCCCAACGCGCTGCGCGTTGATCCCACACGTCAGGAAACACACTGGAGAGAAGCTTTACAGATGTTCAGACTGCGGGACTGCATTTTCCTACAAGTCAACTTTTCTCAGACACATGCAGAAACACTCTTGTGATGTCATCAAACATCACACATGCTCTCTGTGCGAGACTGAGTTCATAGATGGCAAAACGTTCCAGCGACACCGCTGTGAAGCGCTGAGAAAGACGTTCCGTTGCTCCGTTTGTTCAGAGACGTT
Source organism: Pachypanchax playfairii (assembly GCA_006937955.1). NCBI lineage: Eukaryota > Metazoa > Chordata > Actinopteri > Cyprinodontiformes > Aplocheilidae > Pachypanchax > Pachypanchax playfairii. The sequence goes on along the minus strand of SSNP01000129.1, from coordinate 735,656 downwards.
TCAGTGCAGACAAAGTTTGGCTGATCATGAGAATCTCCACTCAGGAGACCGAGATTTTGTTTGTGAAATGTGTGGAGACAAGTTCTTCTCCTTTTCATCTTTAATCACTCACAGAGTCACTCACATCCAGAGAGAAGACTGCTGCGAAGAGCTCGGCGTCGGCTGCAGCGATGCGAGTGTCCTGAGAGACCACCTGAGGAAGCACAGAGGCGAGAAACTCTTCAGCTGCCAGATCTGCGGCAAAGGTCTCAGTCACCAAAGTGCGTTGAAGTTCCACATGCTGAAACACACGGGAGAGAGAAAATACGTCTGCGAGGTCTGCGGCAAATGCTGCGGCCACCCCAGCGCGCTTGAAAACCACATGAGAATCCACACAGGGAAGAAACCAGGACAGAAATCAATCTGCAGCCAATGCGGCAAAACGTTGTCCTCAGCGAGCAGTCTGAGGCGTCACATGACCGTCCACACGGGAGAAAAAATATCCGCCTGCGATCAGTGTGAGAAGAAATTCAGCTGCCCTGGAAATCTGAAGAAGCACATGTTGATTCACTCGGGCGAGAAGCGGTTCGGGTGCAACATCTGTAGGAGGAGGTTCACGCAGCCCGAAGGCCTCAAGCAGCACATACGCATGCACACAGGAGAAGTCTGCTTCTGCAGAGTCTGTGGGAAAAGATTCACCCAGATGATCCAGCTGCAGAAACATGAGAGCTGTCACCTGCCGAAGGAAGCAGGAACTGGACCCAATGTAGAAAACCCGGATCAGGTCTTTCTGCTTCCGGAGGTTTCTGTCACCATTTAATGATGTCATTTATCTGTTTCTTCACCAGTTGGGTTTGATGTTACAGACTTAAAGTTGTTCAGCTTTAAATCTTCATCAGCAGCTTCTGGTTCTTTTTCCTTCAAACAGAGTTGTTAAAGTTAACGACTGTTCGATTCCCGGGCGATCACAACCTCTAACATTCTTGACCCAGTTTGGTCCGAGCGTCACACAGATGGACTCACATCTGACTCTAGAACACACTAGAACACACTAGTACACAGAGGTCAGAGGTCATATCAATAACTGCAAGGTGTTCAGGTCCTGATGCTGCAGAACAAGCCCAAACCACCAGCCCTCCACCACCGTGCCAACAGCTGCTACAAGCATGAAGCCAGTGTTTGTATGAAACAAACATTTTAATAAAGAAAAAAGGATTTTTAAATTTTACAAACCGAAATGTATTTCTGTGTTAAATAAAGAAGGATTTCATTGTAAATGTCTCCCAGATACATAATGCACTTGACCTCATCTCTCCTCCTTCACAGCTTTCTAAGCTGCTGTTTTATTTTAACATCCACTAGATGGCGCTAAAAGATCAAAACAAATAAGAGCAACATGAAGGAAACATGAAGCACCAACAGGTCTGAATTAATTATTCATGATGTCTTTATACCTGAAGTTGATTCATTTTCCTCTCAGTGTAATCAACATCTGAACACCTGAAACAGGTATCAGCTGATTAATCAGCTGTCAGCAGAATCATCTGATACACAAAACATTAGAAATTTAGTTCCATTTAAATCCTATAAGTTTACAGCTTCTGGATTCTGTTTATTTGGAGGAAGGGCTGAACGGTGAAGCATCAAACATCCAAAGTCTTAATTAAAATACCTGAAAAGGCCCAAAGACTGAAAATACCATTGATTATTCTTTCATTTTAACATGTGGGTGATTAGTAATGAAAAGCAGCGCAGAAAGACTTTCAGGTTGTCAAGAAGCTGCAAAATAACAAATGAGTTGCATTTGAAGTTATTAGAGGAAGAAACTGCTCGGAGCATGTTGATTAAATGTAAGATTGATTTCTTTATTGATGCAGAGCAGAAAGTGCAAATGAACAAACACATCTGTAAACAGCTGCTGGTGCTCCTTAAAAAGATCCAGACACTGTAGAACTGCAGTAAACCATCAGTTTGTTTTCACTCAGAACCTGTACTGACTCCCACTCCAGGTGCTGGACTCTCAGACTCGTCCGACGGCAAACACAGTCTCTTTTAATCCTGACTATAACCTGAAGTTACAGTACTGGATGTGCTGCTGGACGAGCGGCTGAGAAGGTGAATAAATATGATGCATGTGCCACATTGTGGATCCAGAGCTGAGGGAGTGTAAGGAGTCAGAGACGAGTCTGATCGATTCGTGTTACCTGAGTGTGAGAGCCGATTGCGATCAATCAGTTCTGGGGCCACGGCTCACTGACATGATGACTCTGACCTTGGATGGACACTGTTAATTAAAACTCTGCTGAGCTCTTCATCATCCCCCCCCACATGGTTCAGCCATCAGTCAGCAGCAGCAGGCGGCTGTCAGCTGGATTGTCTCATGATCTGAGCTCAGATTGACTCGGTGATGTCATCAACTTACAGGTCAGTCGTTTTAAACGAGTGCTGAGTCAGCAGGATGTCAGGAAGAAGCTGGTTTAATCTTATTAAAGTCAATCAGATAATTCAAGGTAATTTCAAATATATTTCCAATCAGATTTTGATAAAATCCCAAACTGCTGCTCAGCAGGTACAAACCAACATGTCAGGAGCTTCTAACTGGATTCAGACAGTAAACTGTTTTATTACGTTTAATCTGAGGGTTTGATTCTTTGATTGTTAGTAAGAATCTTAATCTCGACCCACTTTAACTTCAGTCCTCCTGCAGTCTGTCCCGGCTCAGACCACCAGTCCCGTCCCGGTTCTGTTTCTCACACCTTCATAGTTTTATTAGTTTTGTAATTTATTTTCTGTTTGAGTAGTTTATTATCTTAGTATCACTTTCACACTCACATAACGTAGTTTAATTCTCTGCACCTGCTCACTCCTCAATTACACTCACTCCACACACCTGTCTACTTCCACACACCTGTCTGCATTCACACACCTGTCTGCATTCACACACCTGTCTGCATTCACACACCTGTCTGCTTTCACACACCTGTCTGCTCTCAGACACCTGTCTGCTTTCACACACCTGTCTGCATTCACACACCTGTCTGCATTCACACACCTGTCTGCTTTCACACACCTGTCTGCTCTCACACACCTGTCTGCTTTCACACACCTGTCTGCATTCACACACCTGTCTACTTCCACACACCTGTCTGCCTCTACACACCTGTCTGCTTTCACACACCTGTCTGCATTCACACACCTGTCTGCATTCACACACCTGTCTGCTTTCACACACCTGTCTGCATTCACACACCTGTCTGCCTCTACACACCTGTCTGCTTTCACACACCTGTTGTCTGCCTCTACACACCTGTCTGCTTCCACACACCTGTCTGCATTCACACACCTGTCTACTTCCACACACCTGTCTGCCTCTACACACCTGTCTGCATTCACACACCTGTCTGCATTCACACACCTGTCTGCTTTCACACACCTGTCTGCATTCACACACCTGTCTGCTTTCACACACCTGTCTGCATTCACACACCTGTCTGCATTCACACACCTGTCTGCTTTCACACACCTGTCTGCTCTCAGACACCTGTCTGCCTCTACACACCTGTCTGCTTCACACACCTGTCTGCATTCACACACCTGTCTACTTTCACACACCTGTCTGCATTCACACACCTGTCTACTTCCACACACCTGTCTGCTCTTGCACACCTGTCTGCTTCCACACACCTGTCTGCCTCTACACACCTGTCTGCTTTCACACACCTGTCTGCCTCTACACACCTGTCTGCTTCCACACACCTGTCTGCATTCACACACCTGTCTACTTCCACACACCTGTCTGCCTCTACACACCTGTCTGCATTCACACACCCGTCTGCATTCACACACCTGTCTGCATTCACACACCTGTCTGCTCTCAGACACCTGTCTGCCTCTACACACCTGTCTGCTTCCACACACCTGTCTGCATTCACACACCTGTCTACTTCCACACACCTGTCTGCCTCCACACACCTGTCTGCTTTCACACACCTGTCTGCATTCACACACCTGTCTGCTCTCAGACACCTGTCTGCTTTCACACACCTGTCTGCCTCTACACACCTGTCTGCATTCACACACCCGTCTGCATTCACACACCTGTCTGCTTTCACACACCTGTCTGCATTCACACACCTGTCTACTTCCACACACCTGTCTGCTCTACACACCTGTCTGCTTCCACACACCTGTCTGCCTCTACACACCTGTCTGCTCTCACACACCTGTCTGCATTCACACACCTGTCTGCCTCTACACCCTGTCTGCTTCCACACACCTGTCTGCATTCACACACCTGTCTGCATTCACACACCTGTCTGCTTTCACACACCTGTCTGCATTCACACACCTGTCTACTTCCACACACCTGTCTGCTCTCAGACACCTGTCTGCCTCTACACACCTGTCTGCTTCCACACACCTGTCTGCATTCACACACCTGTCTACTTCCACACACCTGTCTGCCTCTACACACCTGTCTGCTTCCACACACCTGTCTGCCTCTACACACCTGTCTGCATTCACACACCCGTCTGCATTCACACACCTGTCTGCTTTCACACACCTGTCTGCATTCACACACCTGTCTGCATTCACACACCTGTCTACTTCCACACACCTGTCTGCTCTTGCACACCTGTCTGCTTCCACACACCTGTCTGCCTCTACACACCTGTCTGCTCTCAGACACCTGTCTGCATTCACACACCTGTCTGCCTTCCACACACCTGTCTGCTTCCACACACCTGTCTGCATTCACACACCTGTCTGCATTCACACACCTGTCTACTTCCACACACCTGTCTGCTCTTGCACACCTGTCTGCTTCCACACACCTGTCTGCCTCTACACACCTGTCTGCTCTCAGACACCTGTCTGCATTCACACACCTGTCTGCCTCTACACACCTGTCTGCTCTCAGACACCTGTCTGCATTCACACACCTGTCTGCCTCTACACACCTGTCTGCTTTCACACACCTGTCTGCATTCACACACCTGTCTGCATTCACACACCTGTCTACTTCCACACACCTGTCTGCCTCTACACACCTGTCTGCTTCCACACACCTGTCTGCATTCACACACCTGTCTGCCTCTACACACCTGTCTGCATTCACACACCTGTCTACTTCCACACACCTGTCTGCTCTTGCACACCTGTCTACTTCCACACACCTGTCTGCCTCTACACACCTGTCTGCATTCACACACCTGTCTACTTCCACACACCTGTCTGCTCTTGCACACCTGTCTGCTTCCACACCTGTCTGCCTCTACACACCTGTCTGCTCTCAGACACCTGTCTGCCTCTACACACCTGTCTGCTTTCACACACCTGTCTGCATCCACACACCTGTCTGCTTTCACACACCTGTCTGCCTTCACACACCTGTCTGCTCTCAGACACCTGTCTGCATTCACACACCTGTCTGCATTCACACACCTGTCTGCATTCACACACCTGTCTGCTCTCAGACACCTGTCTGCCTCTACACACCTGTCTGCTTCCACACACCTGTCTGCATTCACACACCTGTCTGCCTCTACACACCTGTCTGCTTCCACACACCTGTCTGCATCCACACACCTGTCTACTTCCACACACCTGTCTGCCTCTACACACCTGTCTGCATTCACACACCTGTCTGCATTCACACACCTGTCTGCTCTCAGACACCTGTCTGCCTCCACACACCTGTCTGCCTCTACACACCTGTCTGCTTTCACACACCTGTCTGCATTCACACACCCGTCTGCATTCACACACCTGTCTGCTTTCACACACCTGTCTGCATTCACACACCTGTCTACTTCCACACACCTGTCTGCTTCTACACACCTGTCTGCATTCACACACCTGTCTGCTCTCAGACACCTGTCTGCCTCTACACACCTGTCTGCTTTCACACACCTGGCTGCTTTTACACACCTGTCTGCTTCCACACACCTGTCTGCATTCACACACCTGTCTACTTCCACACACCTGTCTGCCTCTACACACCTGTCTGCATTCACACACCTGTCTGCATCCACACACCTGTCTGCATTCACACACCTGTCTGCCTCTACACACCTGTCTGCATCCACACACCTGTCTGCATCCACACACCTGTCTGCATTCACACACCTGTCTGCATTCACACACCTGTCTGCCTTCACACACCTGTCTGCATCCACACACCTGTCTGCTTCCACACACCTGTCTGCATCCACACACCTGTCTGCTTCCACACACCTGTCTGCATTCACACACCTGTCTGCATTCACACACCTGTCTGCTTTCACACACCTGTCTGCATTCACACACCTGTCTACTTCCACACACCTGTCTGCCTCTACACACCTGTCTGCATTCACACACCCGTCTGCATTCACACACCTGTCTGCTTACACACCTGTCTGCTCTCAGACACCTGTCTGCATTCACACACCTGTCTGCCTCTACACACCTGTCTGCTTCCACACACCTGTCTGCATTCACACACCTGTCTACTTCCACACACCTGTCTGCCTCTACACACCTGTCTGCTTTCACACACCTGTCTGCCTCTACACACCTGTCTGCTTTCCACACCTGTCTGCCTCTACACACCTGTCTGCTTCCACACACCTGTCTGCTTCACACACCTGTCTGCTTCCACACACCTGTCTACTTCCACACACCTGTCTGCTTCTACACACCTGTCTGCTTCCACACACCTGTCTGCATTCACACACCTGTCTACTTCCACACACCTGTCTGCCTCTACACACCTGTCTGCATTCACACACCCGTCTGCATTCACACACCTGTCTGCTTTCACACACCTGTCTGCATTCACACACCTGTCTACTTCCACACACCTGTCTGCTCTTGCACACCTGTCTGCTTCCACACACCTGTCTGCCTCTACACACCTGTCTGCATTCACACACCTGTCTGCATTCACACACCTGTCTGCTCTCACACACCTGTCTGCTTGCACACACCTGTCTGCATTCACACACCTGTCTACTTCCACACACCTGTCTGCTCTTGCACACCTGTCTGCTTCCACACACCTGTCTGCCTCTACACACCTGTCTGCTCTCAGACACCTGTCTGCATTCACACACCTGTCTGCCTCTACACACCTGTCTGCTTCCACACACCTGTCTGCATTCACACACCTGTCTACTTCCACACACCTATCTGCATTCACTCACCTGTCTACTTCCACACCTGTCTGCTCTCAGACACCTGTCTGCATTCACACACCTGTCTGCCTCTACACACCTGTCTGCTCTCAGACACCTGTCTGCATTCACACACCTGTCTGCCTCTACACACCTGTCTTTCACCAGCTGATTGCTCGTTAGTTGTTTTGCATCTTAACCTGCACCTTCTCTGTCAGCCTGTTTGACTCACCTCTGACCGTTTACCGTTCACCTTTGCTTCAGCTCCTGTTGGAATATTTCACCTGGACCTCTTTTAAATTACCTGGATCTCGACCCTGTAAGTCTGAAACTGAATCTTGTGAGTTTTGACCATTCGCCTGCTCATTGGATCACAACCTGCTACCTCAGGTAAACCTGAAACTGGACCAGACCCGCTTCTCGTCTTCTGTCTCCTCGG
>SSNP01000129.1:721858-728030 GCA_006937955.1 Pachypanchax playfairii | reverse complement strand
TTCCACACACCTGTCTGCCTCTACACACCTGTCTGCATTCACACACCCGTCTGCATTCACACACCTGTCTGCACTCACACACCTGTCTGCCTCCACACACCTGTCTGCTCTCAGACACCTGTCTGCATTCACACACCTGTCTGCCTCTACACACCTGTCTGCTCTCACACACCTGTCTGCATTCACACACCTGTCTGCTTTCACACACCTGTCTGCCTTCACACACCTGTCTGCATTCACACACCTGTCTACTTCCACACACCTGTCTGCTCTTGCACACCTGTCTGCTTCCACACACCTGTCTGCCTCTACACACCTGTCTGCTTCCACACACCTGTCTGCATTCACACACCTGTCTACTTCCACACACCTGTCTGCCTCTACACACCTGTCTGCATTCACACACCTGTCTGCATTCACACACCTGTCTGCTTTCACACACCTGTCTGCATTCACACACCTGTCTGCTCTCACACACCTGTCTGCTTTCACACACCTGTCTGCCTCTACACACCTGTCTGCTTCCACACACCTGTCTGCATTCACACACCTGTCTACTTCCACACACCTGTCTGCCTCTACACACCTGTCTGCATTCACACACCTGTCTGCCTCCACACACCTGTCTGCCTTCACACACCTGTCTGCCTCCACACACCTGTCTGCATCCACACACCTGTCTGCATTCACACACCCGTCTGCATTCACACACCTGTCTGCATTCACACACCTGTCTGCCTCCACACACCTGTCTGCTTTCACACACCTGTCTGCCTCCACACACCTGTCTGCTTCACACCCCTGTCTGCTTTCACACACCTGTCTGCCTCTACACACCTGTCTGCTTCCACACACCTGTCTGCATTCACACACCTGTCTACTTCCACACACCTGTCTGCCTCTACACACCTGTCTGCATTCACACACCCGTCTGCATTCACACACCTGTCTGCATTCACACACCTGTCTGCTCTCACACACCTGTCTGCTTTCACACACCTGTCTGCCTCTACACACCTGTCTGCTTCCACACACCTGTCTGCATCCACACACCTGTCTGCTTCCACACACCTGTCTGCACCACACACCTGTCTACTTCCACACACCTGTCTGCCTCTACACACCTGTCTGCATTCACACACCCGTCTGCATTCACACACCTGTCTGCTTTCACACACCTGTCTGCATTCACACACCTGTCTACTTCCACACACCTGTCTGCTTCTACACACCTGTCTGCTTTCACACACCTGTCTGCATTCACACACCTGTCTGCTCTCAGACACCTGTCTGCCTCTACACACCTGTCTGCTTCCACACACCTGTCTGCCTCTACACACCTGTCTGCTCTCAGACACCTGTCTGCATTCACACACCTGTCTGCATTCACACACCTGTCTGCTTTCACACACCTGTCTGCATTCACACACCTGTCTGCTTTCACACACCTGTCTGCTTTCACACACCTGTCTGCATTCACACACCTGTCTACTTCCACACACCTGTCTGCTCTTGCACACCTGTCTGCTTCCACACACCTGTCTGCCTCTACACACCTGTCTGCTCTCAGACACCTGTCTGCATTCACACACCTGTCTGCCTCTACACACCTGTCTGCTTCCACACACCTGTCTGCATTCACACACCTGTCTACTTCCACACACCTGTCTGCCTCTACACACCTGTCTGCATCCACACACCTGTCTGCTTTCACACACCTGTCTGCATTCACACACCCGTCTGCATTCACACACCTGTCTGCTTTCACACACCTGTCTGCATTCACACACCTGTCTGCTTCCACACACCTGTCTGCCTTTACACACCTGTCTGCTTTCACACACCTGTCTGCCTCTACACACCTGTCTGCTCTCAGACACCTGTCTGCATTCACACACCTGTCTGCCTCTACACACCTGTCTGCTTCCACACACCTGTCTGCATTCACACACCTGTCTGCATTCACACACCTGTCTGCTTTCACACACCTGTCTGCATTCACACACCTGTCTTCTTCCACACACCTGTCTGCTCTCAGACACCTGTCTGCCTCCACACACCTGTCTGCTCCCACACACCTGTCTGCATTCACACACCTGTCTACTTCCACACACCTGTCTGCATTCACACACCTGTCTGCATTCACACACCTGTCTGCTTTCACACACCTGTCTGCTTTCACACACCTGTCTGCTCTCACACACCTGTCTGCCTCTACACACCTGTCTGCTTTCACACACCTGTCTGCTTTCACACACCTGTCTGCTTTCACACACCTGTCTGCTTTCACACACCTGTCTGCATTCACACACCTGTCTGCATTCACACACCTGTCTGCCTCCACACACCTGTCTGCTTCCACACACCTGTCTGCATTCACACACCTGTCTGCTTTCACACACCTGTCTGCCTCCACACACCTGTCTGCTTTCACACACCTGTCTGCCTCTACACACCTGTCTGCTTTCACACACCTGTCTGCCTCTACACACCTGTCTGCATTCACACACCCGTCTGCATTCACACACCTGTCTGCATTCACACACCTGTCTGCTCTCACACACCTGTCTGCATTCACACACCTGTCTACTTCCACACACCTGTCTGCCTCCACACACCTGTCTGCATTCACACACCCGTCTGCATTCACACACCTGTCTGCATTCACACACCTGGCTGCTCTCAGACACCTGTCTGCCTCTACACACCTGTCTGCATTCACACACCCGTCTGCATTCACACACCTGTCTGCTCTCAGACACCTGTCTGCATTCACACACCTGTCTACTTCCACACACCTGTCTGCTCTTGCACACCTGTCTGCTTCCACACACCTGTCTGCCTCTACACACCTGTCTGCTCTCACACACCTGTCTGCCTCTACACACCTGTCTGCTTCCACACACCTGTCTACTTCCACACACCTGTCTGCCTCTACACACCTGTCTGCTTTCACACACCTGTCTGCATTCACACACCTGTCTGCATTCACACACCTGTCTGCTTTCACACACCTGTCTGCATTCACACACCCGTCTGCATTCACACACCTGTCTGCTTTCACACACCTGTCTGCTCTCAGACACCTGTCTGCCTCTACACACCTGTCTGCTTCCACACACCTGTCTGCATTCACACACCTGTCTACTTCCACACACCTGTCTGCCTCTACACACCTGTCTGCATTCACACACCTGTCTGCATTCACACACCTGTCTGCTTTCACACACCTGTCTGCATTCACACACCTGTCTGCCTCTACACACCTGTCTGCTTCCACACACCTGTCTGCATTCACACACCTGTCTACTTCCACACACCTGTCTGCCTCTACACACCTGTCTGCTCTCACACACCTGTCTGCATCCACACACCTGTCTGCATTCACACACCTGTCTGCTCTCACACACCTGTCTGCATTCACACACCTGTCTGCCTCCACACACCTGTCTGCTTCCACACACCTGTCTGCATTCACACACCTGTCTACTCCACACACCTGTCTGCCTCTACACACCTGTCTGCTCTCAGACACCTGTCTGCATTCACACACCTGTCTGCTTCCACACACCTGTCTGCTCTTGCACACCTGTCTGCTTCCACACACCTGTCTGCCTCCACACACCTGTCTGCTCTCACACACCTGTCTGCATTCACACACCTGTCTGCATTCACACACCTGTCTGCTCTCACACACCTGTCTGCATTCACACACCTGTCTGCCTCTACACACCTGTCTGCATTCACACACCTGTCTGCATTCACACACCTGTCTGCTTCCACACACCTGTCTGCATTCACACACCTGTCTACTTCCACACACCTGTCTGCCTCTACACACCTGTCTGCATTCACACACCTGTCTGCCTCTACACACCTGTCTGCTTCCACACACCTGTCTGCATTCACACACCTGTCTACATCCACACACCTGTCTGCCTCTACACACCTGTCTGCATTCACACACCTGTCTGCATCCACACACCTGTCTGCTTCCACACACCTGCCTGCATTCACACACCTGTCTGCTTTCACACACCTGTCTGCCTCTACACACCTGTCTGCTTTCACACACCTGTCTGCCTCTACACACCTGTCTGCTTCCACACACCTGTCTGCTCTTGCACACCTGTCTGCTTCCACACACCTGTCTGCCTCTACACACCTGTCTGCTCTCAGACACCTGTCTGCATTCACACACCTGTCTGCCTCTACACACCTGTCTGCTTCCACACACCTGTCTACTTCCACACACCTATCTGCATTCACTCACCTGTCTACTTCCACGCACCTGTCTGCTCTTGCACACCTGTCTGCTTCCACACCTGTCTGCCTCTACACACCTGTCTGCTCTCAGACACCTGTCTGCATTCACACACCTGTCTGCCTCTACACACCTGTCTGCTCTCAGACACCTGTCTGCATTCACACACCTGTCTGCCTCTACACACCTGTCTTTCACCAGCTGATTGCTCGTTAGTTGTTTTGCATCTTAACCTGCACCTTCTCTGTCAGCCTGTTTGACTCACCTCTGACCGTTTACCGTTCACCTTTGCTTCAGCTCCTGTTGGAATATTTCACCTGGACCTCTTTTAAATTACCTGGATCTCGACCCTGTAAGTCTGAAACTGAATTTTGTGAGTTTTGACCATTCGCCTGCTCATTGGATCACAACCTGCTACCTCAGGTAAACCTGAAACTGGACCAGACCCGCTTCTCGTCTTCTGTCTCCTCGGTCTGTGGAATCAGGTTTGATCTAACATGAACGTTACAGTCGCTGCTCAGAGGAACTGAGAAATTACAGATGAGGAAATCTCACTTCTTTCTTTGTTTTATTGAATCTTGTTTATTATTGAATGTGACGTGTTATTTGTTATTTACACGTCCCTTTGATCTAACACTGAAAAGTTATTTTTTATCATTAACCGAGTTCTACTTTAACAGGAAAAATAAATATCTGAAAGAGAACATGAATCTGTCGCTTGGCCACGAGAACTTTAACTGATGAACATTGTTTATGAAGCCAAGCAGCATTTTAATGCAAAGAATAAAATAGATGAAGTTATTAAGGTGCCTGGAGGCTTTATGGTGAATGTGCAGCAGCAAATGATGCATTAATGTTTCCTCTTGGCCCTTCTGATGAAAGGTGGAGTGATTTTATTGGCTAAGAGGGAAAGGTCAGAGTGGGGGAATGCCACCCTCGGGCTTCTGAAGATGGAGTGATATTTCATGTGAAGAAATCAAAACAAGACCTCTAAATAGATCCTGTGTGGATTGGAGACCCAGCTGCTCTATGAGAACAAGACAATAAAAAAAACCCACGGAATTCACTCAGAGACGAGAGCCGCACGGATCCAGTTTGACATTCTGACTGTCGTTCCTCGTAACTCCCAGTCGGATTTTATTTCCTCCATCCAGTAGAAAGGAATTTCATCCACTGTGCAAGTAACTGGAAAAACAGTATCAATGATCAAAGGAAGGTCACGTTACAGGCAGAAAATCCTCACGTGTTTTTAAACTAGAACCTAGAAATACTGAAGAGGAACAAATACACAATGAGCTGCGTGTGAAAAGTTAATTCTGACTATGAGATCTGAGATCAACACGAGCAGAGACGACAGAAAGGATGCAAGTATCATGAAAACTGAACTCTGTTGACCAAAATAACAGAAAAACTCAGTGTTTATTAGGCACAAAATTAATGTTTTTTTGGTCATTTTTATATATTTTAAGATCTGATAAACACTTTATAAAGCAAAACACATCAATGCTGAACAAGTGAGATGAAACGCTGTTAACAGAAAGCAGAATCTAATGCTCTTCTTCTCTGAGCCAATCAGCTCCCAGGATACGTAAGCACATGTTGATTTGAGCCAATCAGCTCCCAGGATACATAATCATGTGTCCTGATTGGGTCTCAGCTATCCACCAATATTGTTTCTTGTTTGTAATCAACTGGACAAACCAACAACTGAAACATGAACCAGAAATAAAAGACACATTGAAGGTAATTTGTAGTTTGATTTACTTGCATATAAAATCTGTGATACAGTGATAGAGAGAGAGATTACTGTTAAGAAAAATACAATTTCTCTGTTTGCTAGAAACCCAGACAGACAACAGGGTTTTCAGGTCTTACAAGGATCAGATGGAACTTCTTTGATGTTCTTAT
>SSNP01000129.1:639358-719358 GCA_006937955.1 Pachypanchax playfairii | reverse complement strand
TGTGTGAATGTGAGCTGGCCTGCATGTGTGACTAATCCAGCTGCCTTAATGGTACCATTAGGTTGTTTCATCAGGGGCCCAAATAGGTTGAGGCCGGCTCTTAATGGAGCCTGTGCGGCTCTAAACTGAAATCACAGTCCAGCGGCTGGAGAAAGACATTTTGCTCTGGCAATAATAAGGCATAACAAGATCTGCAAAGTGTTCAGATGGTAAAATCAATACTAAACTGAAATGTTGCCATGGACACGAGGAAGCTCACAGAGGAGAGTGCAGAGGCGCCACCGATCTGGAATATTAAGGCTGATTGTTGTACAGTTTTATCTCTGATGATGGAACAAGAAAAATGGCTGACCTTCGATAGCATGAATATTGTTTAATAGATGACTTTTGTGTAAAACTCTAAAAACGTTGGTTGTTTCTTTTCTGGTGTTCGTTATGAGGCTTCGGCTGCATTTACAAGCAATTTTCCTTCATTTTTTATTTTCTTCAAAGAAACAAGAAGGTTTCACCATCTGATCCAGTTTCACGAGGGTCGTTCTGATGATAAAAATACTGCAACAGATTTAACAGTTACATTTAAATTTGAACATTAAGCCGAAGAATCATTAAAAAACAGATTTTACTTGAAAATCAGCAGATTAAACATCTGCACGAAGCACTCACAGCAATCTCAGAGAGCAGGATCGACTCTAACGTTGAACCTTCACAATAAAAGAAACAACAGCCTGAATCTGAGAGTTGATGAGCACGTGTCTGTTATTATCTGTTATTTCATTCTTTTTTATTTTTATTTATAAAGTTCAACTAGTAAAAAAAACGTTTCTGTGTTTCAGATGTTTGATCTTCTTGTTCCCTCCCAAAATGAAACGGGAGCTGTTTCATTAAATTAAAATATTTAGTTACAACTGATTCGGTTCATCTTAATTCTAACATGTTTGAATGAAGCTCACTGTGTTTATTGTCTCGTCTCAGGATGTCGGTTATTAATGAGGAAAACAGCATCAGCGCCAGAACTCATGGGCTGTTCCTTCCGTCTCCAAGGAAACAATTAGGACTCAGTTTTTAATGAACAACCATCTCCCTCATATTCACCACACAGGAAGTCCATTTCTTTACTTCTCTATCTGTTAAACGTTCCTGTGAGTTTGTTTCTGAGGGCGTATAAACCTGAATTACTTGTTCGCAGGTTTAACGGACTTGGTTCAGTTTTTAAATGTAACTGTTTACAGATTTAATGCGTATGATGATCTTCATGCTTATGAAGACTTTCTTTATTCTGTTTTTAATCCCGTGTCATCGGAGTGATTCTTACAGTGATGGTCTTTAATTCTTGATTTTATTTTCATCCTGACTTGAATGAACACATGAACAGAGTTGTATAAAACAGTGATTCATCATTTATAGAGAATATTTGAACTCTTTATTTGCTTCGACAGTCGAACGTTTCTGATTCAGGATGAACTGCAGGACATGAAGCAGAACTTTCTGTAGCAGTTCAACACAAACCCTTTTTACCTGTTTGCATTTCGGTCCCACTGTGGGATCCATCTCAAGGTTATCCTTCAGCTGCAGGTTCTGGTGCCTGTTTGTGTCTCATTGATTTCAAATGCAGCTGCAGATCTGCACAGGGACATAAAATTAAAATAAGATATATTTCTGATTTTAGACTGAATTCACTCTGATTCTCTTTTTATTTTTATCAAATGCAAGTAGTCACTATCTGTATATTTCTCCTTTTTTTGTTCTTTAAAAAGGGATTAGATCTTTTATTTTCAGGGTTTAAAGGTCCATATTGTGCTTATTTTTATTTTCTGAGTGGAATTTGTGGGATTATTAGAGCTTCATTCTCCAATCCTGGTTCTCTGGAGACGCTGTCCTGCATGTTTTAGACATGTCTCTGCTCCAGCTCACCTGATTTAAATAAAGATACGTGGCGCTGATGAGGCTCAGAATCTACCGGAAGATGATGTTTCAATCCCAGCTTCCACAACCACATGCTGAAGTGTCCTTGACCAAGACACTGAACCACATGTAGCTCCTGATTTGCATGTTGCTGAGTGTGAGTGTGCGAATGTAACTCGAGTTATAATCAGACATTAACAAGTTACTGCAGTAATAAAGTCACATATTCTCCCCACTGATGGAGCAACAAGGTAAAAAGCTGCAGATGAATTTGGTGACTGATTGAAACCCTCTACGTCCTGAGCTGCTGCTCCAGCTGCCTCAAGAGTCCAGACAGGAAGTCTAGTTGTCTTTCATCTGAGAACATGCATTAGATGTTCCTTGTGTTCAGATCTGTGGTTCGTAGATTAGTCACCTGTACAGTTACATTATTATACACTGTAATAAGCTGCAAACTCATCCCAACAGCTCATCTTACATCTTCAGATCTAAACGTGTCAAAAGGTAAATTATAAACAATATTTTTCAAAATAAAATGTCTTCATTTTATTATATATTTTTAAATCTTTTTGGAGCAGCACAATGTTTACAGACACCCACCGCGTCTGAAATGACAGAAACAGAAATGTAAGTGTTGGATGACGGTCAGTTGAAGCGGATGCAGGAGTGTCCAGACCTCGAGGACCACCATCCTGCACGTAGAGGGTCTGATCAAGAACTCAGGAGAAGCAGGGAGAGGAGGTTACTGAATGACACCAGGTGTAATGATTACTAACAGGAAACAGCTGGTCTGGAAGCACGAACACTAAATGTAGAAGATGACTGGTGGCGATGACGTTACAACCGAAAAAAATGACAAACAAAATATTAAAACAGAATATTTACAGAAAGAAAAAAACGACAAAAATGGTGTCCTTAAAATTACAGGTATAATTCTTAGTAGCACGTGATCAGGTGGAAGAAGCTCGTCATTATAACTGAGTGTGTGTGCATGTGTGTGTGTGTGTGTGTGTGTGTATGATGTTTAAATGTGTGTAAAAAGCAAATTAATTTTAATTATAAATCAGACAGATGCACGTCTGAGAGCAGATGGAAGACTCTGGTGACCCGAGTCTCATCTGACTCCCTCACTTCCTCCTTCATCACCTCATCCTCCTCCCCTCCCGTTATCCTGTGGGGTCAAAAGGTCGCTCTTTGGCCCGGGAGGAGGCGTGAAACATAAAACGACACTGTCTGTGATGTGAAGCAGTAATAAACCTCTGACAGCTGCTCAAAGGAAAGACAAACAGCAGCTTCTTAAATCTTCATTAGTCAACGTTAAATGAGGTTTGTTTTACACTGAAAACGACACACTGCATATATTACACCTCAGCTCACAGCCAGGGTAATGCTGTGTATTGATTTCCTTTCCTCAGTCTACTAGTCAAGCATGTATAGTTTGGATGTGGGTAATAAAATTCCCCTCACCGAGGAGGATGTCAGGAATACAGAAGCCTCTCAGTAAACACGGAACCTGTTTGCATCGTTTTAACACAAACCCAACCGAAGAGTTTCCTGCCTCAATCAAGTCTTTTTCATTTCTTCTCCCATCACGGCAGTAATTCATTTATTATTCATCTCATCAGCAGCACTTAATGATGTAAATGACCTTCTCTGAACTGTACGGGAGTCCATTTGGACACTGTCAGACACCATTAGACACTCAGCGCCCGGCTGCTCGAGAGGGTCAGCTCGCTCAGCTCAACACTGACAGATAAAGTGTGACTGGTCTTTGTGTCCGTGAATAGATTTGACCGCTCGTGGCTGGAAGGTGTGTGTTCACTCTCACGCTCACGATTCGAGCTTTTAAACACTTTTAAAGCTTTTGTTTGCTGTAACACGAGAGCTGGAGGTAGAAATAACAAACTGCTCAGAGTTTAACCTCATTCAGACGGGTGTGAGTGGCGTATTCCAGCCACCAGGACGTGTGTGTTCTGTATATTACCCCAGAGTTTGTCGCCATGACTCAGTAAACACAATGCTGCTTTCAATTAGCTCTGCGGTTCTAATTGATTAAAATTCCCTGCGGCTCAATTAAACGATTTCACAGACGCGCGCTCCCTTTTTCGTTCCCCCTTCTTGTGACTTTCAGTTTATCTGTATTTTCTGTTCCCAGACTGAACGAACGGTCACGGTCTCAGTGCGTCTGGAACAAAACAAAGATAACAGGTCATTTAACTCTATGTTTTACTCTTTATTTAGATATGATTGTAACTTTTAGTAGTCTTTGTACATCCTTTAGGGGATGAAATATTTTATATCATTCAAAATCCTTTACACAAGCTGGGAACAGTAACACATTAGATTAATGGTCACCAGTTCTTTATCTGGCATGTTTAGGATGTTTCTCTGCTCCAACACACCTGATTCAGATCGCCAGGTTATTAGCTTCTCCAGAACTTGACCTGCTGAGGCAGTGAGTCAATCGTCTGGTGGCCGTCGAGGACTGGAGAGGACCGTCTCAGGAGACATTAGAAGAACATCAGACTCGCTGGTTTACAGAAACGTCTCTGTGTTGTTTCAGGCACATTCACATTACTTCGTTTTTGCTACAAAATTTTAAACTTCATCAGTAGAAAACTGCTTGAAGAGGTTAATTAGATTTTTCTGTGAAGGAGTTAGTTATTATCAGGAGAAAGCAGTTAGACGTCAGTCAGTTTGAAGAATTAGAGAGAAATTCTCATGGATTCAAGCTAACAGCATCTCTGAGGAGGTGCTAAACATTTTTACATCCAATTTCTTTTGTATATAAAATAGTATATTGTCTGGCCTAACAACCTCCATGCTTGGGGGGGGGTCCAGCAAATTCGCGAACAAACTATGAGAGCAAGGCTTCCTGTTTTCTTCCCCGCTTCATAGGGCAACAGCAGACGTAGTGTCTTCCGGTTGATCCGCGTTATGCTAACAGCTTTTAGCCAGCAGCATGCTAGGCGTGGTTTCAACTGCGGGAGCTGATGAATACTAACGAACAAAGGAGTTGTGACAACAGATACAGGCCGTTTGGACTCGGGAGAACTCGGGTGTTATCGCAGTTAAAACTGAAAGAGAAGTTGTTGACCTGTTTTCACCCACTATGAAGGTAAGAACACCTGTGGAGCTAAAATATTCAACAGAAACCTCAGAAAAACAGTTTTTAATGGAAGGGTCTCTTTAAATATTTAGGTTGGAAAATTAATATTTAGGTCATCCCCAAATATTTCAGGGTACAGTATGTAAGAATTTTACAGTGAAATACTCAAACAGTTTAATGTCTCACCGATGTTGAAAATAAAGTCACATTGTAACAGATCTGGATCTCAGTCGGCTGGTGGTCTCTAGTTTCTGTCTGGACCAGAATCATTATTTACACGTCCAGACTTCCTGGTTCTATAACGAATCACATGTGAGTCTGCAAGGCTGCCAAGTCTTCAACACAAGCAGCTGGAATTCCACAACAAGCAACAGCAAAATGTAAGAAACCACCACATCCTTCCAACAGAGCAGCCGAGCTGCACGTGATGGGGCGTTCACACGCACTTAGGAAAACTCAATGCTGAACAAATAGGCCTTCAGATATTTCCAAAAGCTGAACAAATACAAGTGAAACAAAATGAGAGTCAACATCAGAACTGGCAACCCAACCGAAACATCAGGGAGGGGGGGGGGAGTGGCTGAGAACAGAATTTTTTTTGTCTACATGAGCTGCAGGACTCGGATTTGAGGACAAGGTCTAATTCTTACATACTGTACCTTTTAATTTGCAAACTAAATATTTAGCTTGCAAATTAAATATTTAATTTTGAAAATAAATATTTTGTTTATAAAATAAACACCTGACTTCAAATTAAATATTTAGCTTACTAACTAAATATTTAGTTGGTAAATGTAACATTTATAAATAAATGAATAACAAGTTGAAAATAAGCATTTGAAAAATGAACCCCGTTTTTTCTCCTATGTGGCTAAATAACCAAAAATATTGCTGTTAATATTTGACTGTGTAACTATACAAATGCCCCCCCCCCCATAGGGGGGATTATTACATCATTATCACATTATCCTTATAATTTAATGAGAATATACCTACAAGCGCTAGCAGGTGAATTTGGTGTCTTATATGTTAATAAACCAAAAATACATCAACATGTGGAGAAAACAGCTTTTTCAAAGCTAAAATTCAGCGAGGACGATGCAAGAAGGAATTCAGTCAGACTTTTTTACATCTCCAGTCAAATTTATTGGCCAGTTTGTTGTGCGAGATAAAACATCGTATTTTTAATGTTGTTTCTTTGTGTTTATGTTTTGACCTCATCACTTCTCGTTAGAGTTACACCCAGTGGGACGAATCATGAACACTGACAACCATCAGTTTTACTTTACTCAGGGATTTTTATATTTCTGTCAGAGAGATAAAAAATCATAAAGAATTCCACTTTTTGTGCCATAAAAACGACCAGAGTTCAGTAAACGTTGTCTCGGACAGCTGATCTCGCTGACCACCCACATCCTAACTCTTTATCAACAGACTTCTGGAAAAGCTTTGAAACAAAACATTGTTTCTGTGTAATTCAGCCAAGTTGGAAACTCTTTCTGTAACTCGTTCTTTCTGATTGTTAACAGTGAATATTACCATTATTCAAGGGTGTCATTTTAAGCTCTAAAGACGAGTATGTTTTCTCTTTCTAATCCACGCTGCAGCATGCGAGGGGACACACGGATGATGAGAGTTGCTTTAGGTGCAGTATCTGGCCCTGGATGCCCTTGTTTTAGGTCAGACATATCGGGTTGCTAATCTCTGTATCAATCTGCATGCAGAAACACAGCTGGGCCAGCAGTATCCCAGCACTTTCTGGCCAAAACCAACTGATTCTGCACGTAGTCAGGAATAACTCAGGCACAGCTTGACATTTGGCACAGAGAGAAAAGATATTGGATTTATAATTGAATTAGTGTGAGGAGAAAAATAACTTTCAGGGAACTGTTTTGCTGAAATATAATGACTTTGTGCAGAGGCTCCACTTCGCCTACTTGAGATTTTTAAAACAAGCAGTCGAATGTGAAAATCTTTCTTGTCTCACATGCCTGAAATGTGTTGCATGTCTTTGTGAAAGCCTGAGCATTAATCTCCTGCATTAACAGCCTGTTCTCTCAGTTGTTTCCATCTCAGGGTCCGGGTGAAGGTTCAACGCAGCCCCCACTTTAAGAGGGAAAATGATTAGTTTTCAGACCTGGTTTTCTGTAAGGAGAAAAAAAAAAGATCCTGCAGCGTGTCAAATATTTCTTTGTGCTATTATGGTTGAAATTACTTTCACAAGAGAGACAAAACAAGAACTAAACAACAGATTTGTAATAAAAATGTAATTGAATAATTCCTTTTATTTAATGCCAAATAGAAATAAAAACTTTTATTGTCATTTACTCTCAATATTTCTGTTTTTCTCCTTATTTCTGTATATTTGTTGTTGTCGCTGCTTATATTTATAGATTATTCTTTAGAATTTGGTTAAAGTTGCTGGGTTTTTTGCGCAGTTCACCACACCTGTTTGTCATCCACCTGATTAGCTCCTTTGCATCCACCTCAGCTGCTCCTTGTTCAGTAATCAGCTTGTTCCAGTATAAATACTCCATGGTTTCCTTCACTGAGCTTCTCTTACAGTTACTCAGTCTGTCCTTATAGGCTGTTTTTTCGGGTTGCTGCAGTTTCAGCTTCTTTGTTATCCTTAAAAGTTTAACAGTTTTTTTTACTTATTGCTCCTTATAGTGGGAAAACAAACTGAAAATACCTCAGAGGAAGCACAAGAACAAAGAAAAATTTTATTTGCTGCTGATTTTACTGCTAAATAAAGGTTTATATTAACCTTCAAACTGCCACTTAAACATTCTACAACTAGCTGGTATTTAATTTTGTGACACCTACAAACTGGAACAAATATCAAGTTTGTTTCATAATTACCTCCACCTGGTTGTTAACGGTTTCATCAGCGTTAGTCTATCTGTCAGCAAGATAACTCAAAAAGTTCTGTATGGATTTAGATGAAATGTTCAGGAAAGGTCAGAACTGATTGAAACAAGAAGTGGGTAGATTTTGGAGGGGATCTGGATCACCGTCTAGATCCAGGAATGTTTTTAAGGATTCTTCATTGGGATAGAAGCTGTTTTTAATATATCTGCATGGAATTCTATAATAAATGATAAAACAATACAGGATTTCCAACAGGTTCTACATGATAAAAAATAACTGATCTGGATCAGTAAAAAATTTAAGACACTTTGACCAAGAAAAGTTAAAAATATAGAACCTTCATATTTTTTCTCACCACAAGAACAAATGATGTTATAAACAACAAACATCAACAGATAGTCGAGACTCAGGAATCAGACGTGTGGAACGGATCTGATGTTCCTTCTAAAGTTCTGGATCCAGAAGAAAACCACCAATAACTACTGAACTAATAATCAGATCAATATCAATCCAACTGTTAAACGTGTTTTCATGATCAATGAATCTGATGATGTCGATACAACAAAGATGAAACTCTTATTGTTGATGTAAATCACGATATGAAGGAACTGAAGTGCTGATTGGACGTCTGAGGTCTATGAAGGATTTTCGAGTTTTTTTCTTTCTTTTAGAAAAATAAATTAATGTTTAAAAAACAAACTGGAAATTTGTATCAGTTCATGAAATTACACTCAGTGCATGATTGATTTAAAAACTCTCATCAGCAAGCTAAAAATCTGCACATAAAGAAAAGGAAAGGAAAAGGTGCAGCTGAATCTGACTGATTTTACCTCTTTATACTTCAGATATCATAACAGCAGCTTCAAAAAATAAAAAAAAATTACGATTAAAAGGAAACACACAGAAAAACAATGAAATTATCACCACACACACACACTCAGACTTATATTATCTGCTGATTATTGTTGTTTTAAATATTTTTAAGATGGAAGATATTTAAACTCCTCTGAGCAGATGTTCTATAAATCTACACTTTTTACTGATACACAGAATTTCTATGTTTATTCTAAATGGTTTATTCATAAATATTTTAGTTCCTCTGAGATCAAACTGACTGTTTCTGTGAACATGTTCTGTAATCTTTTTGGCAAGAGATTTTTTCTTTTATTTTAATGTTATAGATCCACAAAATTATTGAGTTTTAATGTTTGCAGATTAAAGAATAATTTATTCATTGCGGGCAGAATAAATAAGGATTTTATAAGTTTTGCCCCAAACCTCTATACAGTCAGTTATACTGTATATGGCAGTTTGATAATAAACATTATAAACATATTTATATAATATTACTATTGCTTTAGATATTTATTTAAATGTTATTTACATGGGATTTCCAAATGAGCTTATGATCAATGATTCCTCCTAAAAATAAATTTACATCAACTTTTTCTAGTTCGACATTATTCAACAATATATTTATGTTATTTTTGATTTTTTGCTTTGAGAAGATGATGAATTTGGTTTCTGTCTAAATTTAGAGATTTTCATCAAACCATATTTTGATTTTCTGTAACTTTCGTTCCATGTTTTGTTCTAAATCTTCTGCAGAGCCGTGCAGGCTGGAATCATCTGCAAATAGTCAACAGATCAGATACACACGTCATTAATGTAAATAATAAACAGGTTTGGTCCCAAAATCGAGCCTTGTGGAATCCCACAGGTCACTTTTAACGTGTCAGACTTCATCTTGTTTATCTGAAACCATCTTTCTCCAGTTTTTCTAATAAAATTATTTTGTTTATTTCATCAAATATCTTCTTCAGGTTGTTAAAAACATCTACACTGTATTTTCTTCTGTAAAAATATTTTTTAATAAATTCACTAACAGTCATTTTTTCCTGAAGACATTTTGGTGATCAGTCAGTTAAAGTGTATAAAGTTCAACTTCAAATATTTCTGTATTTTTTTTGCAGCTTTTTGTTTTTATTTCACATGACAGCAGATGGCGAGTGCTGATGGAGCACCGTGGGCACCTTTTAACAACCTGTAGCATCTTTTAACAACTTCGTTTACGTCCATGCGTGACGTCTGGCCGAGCGCCTTGACCTGGCTGGGCCCTTTAGGGCTGCCAAGCACCACAGCGTCAGCCTTATTATTCCCCTCTTGGTCCGACTGTGTAATTTGATCAAGTTATTCATAACATTTCAGCTGACGCCTCTCCCCAGAGTTAGCGTGACATTGCTATTTGCAGAGGATAAATGCATTATAGGATGGCCCCACTGCTAGGAAATTGAGCATTAATATTTGCTCTTGATGTGATGTATATAAACAGACAGATTTGGAGGCTCTTGCCTCCTCTATTGACAGCTCAGGGGGGGTGGGGTTTGGATATTTGGAGATGGTTTGAAATAAGTGATACGAGGATAATAATAATAATAATAATAATAATAATAATAATAATAATAATTCTGTTTATATCTATTGTGAAGGAAACCCGCTGCTTCCCGTCTGGGTGAGGTAGTTGGCAGCTATCAGCGGGGTCCTGGTGGCACATCAGTCGTCACGTTGGGCTGATTTCACTCTAAAAGCATGCAGATGCAGTGGAAGAGGGAAACGCAGATAAAAGAGTCTGTGGAAAGACGGGCCACAGGGAGCGTCCCTGAAATTCAGTTGGACTTTTTTAAATCGATGCAGCTATTTTCCTCAGAACACGAGAACCTGTGAGGCAGTGAAAGCTTTTTTTGGGGACGACCCCTCCTTAAAGGTTTCCAATCTTCATGAATCCATTCATAAACAATAATAAATACATCCTCCATACATAAAAGCCTTCGCAGAGACTCACAAGGAATATAAATGCTTCAGCCCCTGAGGTTTACACACCGGTGTCATCTCCTCCGATCTACATTTAACACGGTTTGAAGCCGAGTACCATCTTGGTCACGCTGGGTAAAAAAAACTCTTGAGGTCGAAACAGTTTAATGCATGTTGGACTGCCCCAAAATCTGGTTCTACAAAACAAGATGTTTTTTAGGTTTAAACAGAGCATGAAAATCCATGGTTTGGGTTGGGGGGCGGGGTTAAATAAGTAGGATTTCCTTCTTGTATCTGCATGAAATCTTTTTACAGAACCAGAATGCAGTAGTGCACAGTCCAGATCCAGGCCTCAAGGGTCACTATCCTGCAGGTTTTAGATGTTTACCTGCTTCTTCACACCTTGACGGGCCATTAACAGGATTCTACACGACTTATACTGACATGCTGACGATTTAAATTAGGTGTGTAGAAGCAGGGAACCATCTAAAACCTGCAGGATAGAGGATCTATAGGTCCTGGATCTGGACACACCTGCACCAGAGGCATGAAGCTGAAAGTCCCACCTGGTGTTTAAAACATCAAATAACTAATTACAACTAAAAGGAAAGGAGTATCAGGGTTGTTTGTTTGTTTGTTTGTTTGTTTAACTTGACGAGGGTGGGGTTTAAAACAGTAGCCTTCCACCAGGGGGCACTAATTTTCCTTTAACTTTCATGTTGTTTTCTAGTTTATTATTTAAGTTGAAGTTTTGCAGAACAGTGAACCAACATTGTCATCCAGGTGTGACAAACACCTGTTCACATGCTGTAGTTTGTAGTTTTCTGTTGCAATTCTACTGCAGTGTTTGCATAGTTCAACTTCCTGTGATTTTATTTTGAAGGTGTTTTTTTTCCTGTTGTCTTTTACTCCAGGTTTTCTATGTTTTATTTTTCTGCTTGATTTATCCACTTGAGTTTGCTTTTAGTTTTAGTTTCTCATCGGTTTCTCTTTATTTTTTGTTTTTGTTCTCAATCTTCTGATCAGCCTCCTTGTTTCCCTCCTCAGCTGGGCCCATTTTATAAATCATATATACTGTATATCAGATCATCACCGTCAGTCACCTCATGTTTCTGCCTTCATGGTTCCAGTTTCAACTCAACTTAAAGTACCTTGTTCAGCTCCACATCACTTTTTTTATTCATAAACGTTTTTATTGTTATTGGTGAAGTCCAGCTTGACACTTAGGACACATTAAACCATTAGATAACAAACTTGTTTGTCTTGCAGAAATGTGTAAATCTAACAGGTACATGTGTTCCCAGTAGTTTGGGACTCAGAGGTTTGAGATATATTCGGTAAACCAGAGTGAATTCTGATTATTTCACACCTTTATCCAGATTTGGATCAGACAGCCGGAGGCTGCGTGTCTGTTACCACTAAACGAGCTCAGCATCGTATTTCTCTAATTGGACCCACTTGGGAACCTTTGAACCTGCTGCAGACGTGTTCTTCTTTGTCTCACATTATTGACTCACAATTGTTAAAATATAAAATAAAAAATCTCCTGTTGTTTTGTTTTTGTGCTGCTGTTTTACAGGCTGATGACTAATAAGAAAACTGGGTTTCTGTGGCACAAGCTGAGGGGTTTGATTGTTGTCTGAGTGTTTGCTGCTTTTGACGTTTTTGTGACAATGTCAACTGACAAAAAAATTCCATCCTTTGTCTTTCTTTTCACTGATTACTGTCATGTGCTGCCGTGGCTTTTCTCACTCAGATGTTTTATTCAGCCTCTGCGTCCTCATGTTGCCTTGTGTGTGGATTGGATTTGTCCTTTTTGTTTTACGCTGCTGCTTGTTGTCACTAACAATAAAAAAGACATAATTGGTCGCAGCATTGATGCAGCTAAACAATGTCATGACTCTTCAGATAGAAAAAATCCAGCCCTTTGTGTTCAGAGTGAAGTGACATCCTTTTTGTGCTGAAATGTCACCGAAGTGAAAAATAACCAGTTACAGTTCAAAGAGCTGTGTAAAAAGTTTCAGAACCAGATCTGGATCCGTTTCTATTCCATCAGGAATCTGCATCATTTTACCATCAAGCATCAATTTCATCACTTAATCATAATTCTACATTAGAAAGCTGCTTTTAGCTGCAGTAACTTAAACGTTTAAATGATTAAAATGTTTCTTCTTATAATCTCAGAGTATTATTCAACTCAGTGAAACAGATTAATTAACAATAAGGGATATTTAAGATCCACACCTTTAACCTTCCCTGAAAAATCCCTTTCTGTCTCGGCTCTGACGGCTGTTTTAAGGAATTAGTGTTCACCAGACCTTCACTAAAACCTTTTCCCTGAGAGGTAATTGTTAAACTCAACATTCTCCAAACAAGTCAGATTAAAACAGAACATAACTTCATTATTTAACCCGTCAAACTCGAGCCTCCTGGTTACAGGGCAGCGACAATACAACAAAATACCCCAAAAGACGTGCTGCACATTTACCAACACGCTTAACTGGAACAAGCTCGTTTAAAGGATCCAAACAAGTTTCTATCTAAACAAAACTAAATTCTGACATCTAAAAATGAAGATGGACGTGCAGTCAGTAGTGATCTGATGCTAACAGATCAACACACCTGCAGCTCATTGATATTAAATATGATCCAAACCACTATATACTGTAAAGAGCTTTTATTGTGAAGGATTACTGTTTAATTATTAGAAGAAAGCTATTCAAACAGCCACATCTGCAGGAAATAGCTTAACACTCCTTCATGGGAAAAGAAACCTCCCACATGTTCCTCGGGGGACATTTTCAGTTGGACCATTAAAAACCTGCAAGGTGGAGAAGTCGTGTGTACACCGATTCCAAAACCAAGAACACTTGTAGCTACAAAAACCAGCAACCAGGATCTCCCAAAGCCGACCTATGAGGAGCAGCTGGTGACCTCATGAGCAGAAGCCTGTTGTCCCCGTCCAGCAACACCTCGTGAACCGCCTTCCACATCCTGCTGATGCTGGCTGCTCCCGTTGTCCAGCAGGTCCAAAACGTCTGCTCCACATCCGTCAGCACACACGGGCAAATTACAAGGAGCTGCTGTATCCAAGGGTTTGGAGCTCAGGAGGTCGGAAGTGACATCATGTTTTTCTAACTGAGACTGGAGAGTAGTCATGTGAAGCTGGAGATCCTCCTGAATATTTGCTCGGGTTGCAGAACCAAACAGGTCGATGACATGAGAGAAACAGTCTGACCTGGTTTCCTTCAGATAGTAACAAGATTCATTTGGACTCATTAAATTTCCTTTCCAGTGTTTGAAACAGCAGCGCGGCTCGTTCATATGCAATTCATCATCATGTCATGTGGCACGCAGGCAGGTTTCTTTCATTACTGGTGTGTGAATGTGTGTCCAGAACCTCTTTTCAGTTTTAACTATGTGATAAAATAAAAGTGTTGTCAAACAAACAAGCCGTGGCCCTCAGCAGCATCTAGAAGGTGATGATAAATCAGAGAAGAATCCTTTTTCATGATGATCAGATCATTGTCTACATTAAACCTTTAAAGATCTGGGTTCATCAGAACTTCTGGATGAATTTGTCTTTGAGTTGGTCAGATACGGTGGCTCAAGAGGAACATCTGCCACGCAGGTTCAGCCTGTGGTCTCGTACAGAGAGGAGAGAGATCGCAGGATTTGTACCTGATGTTTTTTACCCAGAAATCCTCATTTCTCCTTCACAGCTGCTCTTCAGACACATGAATGTCATTCTAATCTTAAAACCTGCTTCACACTCATATAATCAGGATAATTTTACCTTCTAAAAGTCATTATGCCCCTCGTGTTATTTGGATCCTTTATAGTTTAATTTTAGATGGTGTTCTCATTTGGAACACGTTTCCTGTTGACCACAAAAATAACACTACATTATGACTTTATCAGTCACGGCTGTGGAGAAATTTCATCCTGCTTTTCTTCAGAGTTGTTTCAGTTCTTTGAGTTCAGCAGATGTTAGTTCCTGTTCAGGTCTCTGAAGGTCCAGCAGCATCTCAGTCAGGTTCAGGTCTGGACTTTGACAGGATCATTGCAGAGAACTGATTCTTTTCTTTTTAAGTCATTTTATTGTAAATGTTTGGATCATGGTTCTGTTTCATGACCCTGTTTGCATCAAGTTTCAGCTGTTAGACAAAGAAACTGAAGAATTTACCTTTGAATAATCAATTTCAAAGTTTTAGATTAAAAAACATCATGAAAATAACAGTAAGAATTAAGAGTTTTTTTATTTAAAGTTCCATAAATAAACACCCCTAAATGTATTCATTTTTATCTGTTAAAATTTACTTGTTAATTTAAGGACTAATTCTTCAAATATTTACCCTGTTATTTGTGGTGTACCTCAAGGCACCATATTAGGCCCGTCCTGTACTTGTAATATCGGTATTTAATATTTAAATAGCTTTTATTCATTTTCCTGTTTAGTAAAAGCTCATTTATTTACCTCACCTTCCCAAGTTTCCACCAAGTATCAGGGATTCGTGTTTGTCAGTGTGTGTTAGTTTACATGAGAAATGAACTCCGAAGCTCTTCCTGTTGGGACTGAAGCACCCCAAGGGTCGTGTTTGAATAAGGTGACATGTTTCCTCTCCCTGCTTCTTCACTCTAACACCTTCTGATGTCACCTCTGGTTCCTTAAGTGAGAATGTTAATGAGCTCATGTGTTTTTAGCTGTAAGGAGGACCACTCTGGACTGAAGATGAGAACACAACACAAACACTGGAGCTGCAGACTGATGCTTTACTGCAAGAAATACACAAGGTTTTATGATTACATTCAACTTCAAATATTGTTAAAATACTACATGAAGAATAACAATTTTAGAGTTTAATTTTAATATTTATATTATGTATTATATTATTAATATTTACAAGGTAAATCTTCTGATGAAATGCAAAGAAGACACAAATGTTTTGTTTTACAGTTTTCCCACCCACTAACCAAAACTTCAGTTATTAATCTGAAAGAAACTTGTTTGTTTGTTTGTATGTTTATTGTTTGGGCTGTGGCCACGTGGCTTTGTTCTGTTCTGTTTCTATTGATCACTCACCATCTGGAATATGTGAAAAAAATAAGTTTGATAAATATGAACAATTCTAAACAAATTCATCATCATTATCAATAATCAAATCAGAATCTGTGGTGCGGTTGAAACAAACATCCGTCCTCATTTCTCTCTGGTTTGTTGTTGTTGTTGTAAAAGCAGTGGCAGACATTTGGTGGGGTTATTTCAGACCAACAGATGACTTTCATTAGCAGTTCAGGACTCTGCCAGGATTCCCACACACTGTCATCATCACCAGATTCTCAAATAAACTCATATTTCTGTCCCAGTCAGATCCAGAGAGTCTGTCCGGATGTGAAAGATCGCAGCAGAAGAAGCCTGCTCGTAGGAAGTAACCTCTTAAAACCAAAAAATACTGTTGATATTATTTAGTAATTGAAAGTGCAAAATCGAAGCTTGTTAATGGCTATTTGTTGTAGTGATGAGAGAGATTATGACTCAGGAATGTGGTTTCATCTAAAGAGAGGAGAGAACATCCCATTAGCTCAACATCAAGCTGCTCAAGCCATCAACACCCAGTTGTATCTCTTAAAACGTTAAAAACTTTAGCAAACAAACACTAAACTTGCAAATTATAAGTTAGCTATAGTGCCAATAAAATGGCAGTTTGGCATGTTTGACCTTAAACCTGATCTCATGTCTCACGTCCAGAACCAGATCTATTATTTTACTCTTAGATTGTTGGATAAGTTCACTGCAAATTAAATTGTTTTTTTTTTCTGGTTGTCCAAAAATATCTCTCCATGCCCTTTGCATGAAGTAACTTATAAGGTGAGGTGTGTTACCTGTTCACACTGTTGTAATAAAGGTAACGTTAGTCACTTTCAAGATGGGAACAATATATAAATCACTGCTGCGTTAAAGACATGATGTACCATGATGTCACATAAAGAGAATCTACATTTTATTTTTCTTCCATAGAAACTATCAGTGCAAAGCTAACACGCTAGGCGCGCTGGTGTTTTATTAGAGTCATTTGCTTTCATCTTGACTTTGTTGATTCAAAGTGCAACAACTTCCTGATTTGAACTGAAGCAGGAAGTTCAAGCTTTATCGACGCCAACAACTTGAACAAAGCAAAAGCAGAACGGGAGCGACAGCTGAATTCTGATTAAGAGTTCTCTTAATCAGAAATTAAAGATTGAAAGTGGTCATTAACCGTGAGATTCACCTTCAGGAAGAGGTTATTTTTAACCAAACAGCATAAAGCAGGATTTAATTTTCTTCTGTTTGGATTGTTTAATTGTGTATTGATGGAATTTGTCATGGCCTCTGTTTGGTGCGAACCCTCTTACAAGCACAAGCCCCAGACCACAAAACAGTTTTAAAGTGTTTATTGAAGTTATGAAAAGGAGCACGGCCAGGCACGTAACTCCTGTGCTGCTGGCGGTACAGGAACCGGGCCTCACCGGGATGGAACCGTGGAACTCTAAACGGTGAGAGCACAGGTTAGTTATCTGAGGGGTTGTGATGTTGGAGCAAGCATGAGAACATGAGAGAAGGCTTACTTGGATGGCGCAGATGGTGGTGTTGAGAGGAGGAGTTGTTGGTGGCTGAAAAGAGGTCTGTGGTCCGGAGTGAGATGTGCAGGTGCTGGAGGGTGAACAGATCAGCTCTGGGTCTGTGTGTCCAGCAGGTGCAGGCTCCGGGGAGGAAGAGACAGGCGGAGAACAATCCAGGGAGAACCAAGCCAGCGTGAGAGCCTGTGGTATCGGATTGTCTCCAGGACAGGAGGTGCAGATCCTCGGAGAGGCGTCGGATCCGTGTGAAACTCCTGTAGAGAAAGGAAAAGAAAGACCAAGCGTTATGGGGCTCGTCTTTCAGGAATGTGCATGTGGTCAGTATTAGCAACTCTACCAAGCGATGAAAGAGAACTATCTGGCGCCTGTCTCGTGTTGATCCTCCCCTTAAATCCCCTCTCAGGTGAAGAGGAGAATGGGCCACACCTGCCGCTCCAGAGCTGATCCACCTGTTGGAAATGAGGTTAATCACACCCACACACACACTCACAGCCACAGGCAGATCAGCCACATAACAGAATNATAATGTAAAGTTTACTGAGTTTACAGAATGTCTGTCTGGATCAGAAACAAAAACCTCCTGAACACCAAGATCATTTGTTCCACAGTGTGTAAATCCTCCAACAACAGCTGACGCAGAGAAACTGAAAGGTATTTTAGGTGCGTTGACCTTTCTCAGTTCCAGGACATTATTCACACAGTCGGAACTTTATTCTGGTTTCTAGTTATTAAAGTTGGATGTAACATTATAGATCTCAGTCAGAATTCTTCAGATAAACTAGCAGCTGTTAGCAGATGTTCATTGTAGCATTTTGGGATTTACTGACGTGTCTCATTTCCAGGTTTTTGTTTTTTTTTCAGTATCATTTGTTTCATGTCAGATTTGTTCAGTCACCATGTCATCTCATGTCTTCATGTCTCTCACGTGTGTGTAATAAACATTCATGTTGTTCACTTCAGTTTAAGGTGTCGGTTCAGTTCTGTCCACCTGTCTGTCTGCTCCCTGCGTCTCCAGTGCCAGATTGTCAAGTTTACCACGATGATCACTGGTCAACTTTATTATGTTTTCTGGTTTTTATTTTTCTTCTATAGTGAAACATCTGGTAGCTCCGTGATCTCCTACTTCTTAATAAATCTGGTTGGATTCATTAGTTTGTAAAATCTTTCTGAAAGACTCACCTGAGAAACGTGGAAATCACCTGTGAAAGCTCACCTGCTCTCCATCACTGTTCTTTTCCTCCAGATGCTTCTCTTTTGGTCTGTGGAACTGCAGACTCCTCCAAGACCAAGAGAGAGAGAGAAAAAAGAGCCATAAGGAAAAGTCATCATCCTACAGGTATATCAAGATCTACAAACTCACCTTTCAGCAGGAAATTATCTGCTGCTTCTTCTCAGAGATCCTGAGGATCTCCTGTGAGATCTATAAATCTTATCATAAACTCAATAAACCGTTTACTTCCTGTCTGTTAGGAGCTACTTGAGTCTGGAATAAAACCCCTAGTTTTTAGTGTATTTCTCCAATAATAAACAACTTTTTCTAACTTTTTTCTAACAACGGTTCCAGATTTCTGGTCACATCTCCAGAAATGATCATTTCATTAAATCTGACCTTTTTATTTGTTCGTTTGGTTGGAAGCAGGTTTAATCCACTTTACTCACAGACTCTAAAAATAGTTTGTTGGTGTAATGTTATAATTAATAAAACGTATAAGTTTTTATTCTTATTTGACTTTTCTGAATGAGGAAACTGTTTTCATTTGCAGATCCATGAACCCATTCATCTCTCTGTAATGAGACTCAAAAGGGCACCAGAATCAGAGCACAATGAGCTGGTACAGCCTTCCACTCCGAATTAATTTTAATGTTTGCGAGGCCTGAAGAAAGGAGGGAAAAGAGAGAAATTCATATCCTCAAGGAGGCACCATAATTTCTCTTTCTAAATAACCTCTCTGTATGCAACAAGTACTGCACTCCACAAAGAGGCTCTTGAAACCTTATTTTGTGTTGCATTGTAGCATCTGCTGCAGCTCAGACCCATCATGGTGCACTTTGGCAATGAGCTGCTTCCTCCTATAATTAAACTGACATTTCAACGTGCGCCTCAAACCGTCGTAATAAACAGTTATTTTCAGAGTGGGATTATTTATGATGATAACACATTAGATTATCAGATATAATGTACATAAATGAATGAATTGAAGTAAAAGGTATTACAACATGTAGTACCAGATGTCTTCATGTAGTACAGGTTGAGAATAGACACAAAGTCAAGAAACAAGAGACGCTGCCCCTAGTGGCTGGTTCCAGAAATTATTTAAGCCCCTCCCCCTCCATCTAAACTAATAGGATTTTTCAAAAGTAAGAAATAAAAAATAAATTCTCTATGAATATTTTCTTTTGTGTTGATTAAATTTGGCTGTAATTAGTTATTTAGTCATGACTGAATACTGTGCTGATGGTCAAGAGAGCAATAAATGGTTCATTTCCACACAACATGCCTTTAGAAGCCGATTCACAGATTATAACTTCTACATGATGCGGGACTCAGTGAAAGACAGAATATCATCGAGATGGAGGAGAGTAAGTTCAGGGTGAGTGTTACATTAAAAAGATCACTTATAGATCTCAAACCTCCATATCATGATTTACACCAACAATAAGAGTTTCATCTTTGTTGTATCGACATCATCAGATTTATTGATCATAAAAACACGTTTAACAGTTGGATTGATATTGATCTGATTATTAGTTCAGTAGTTATTGGTGGTTTTCTTCTGGATCCAGAACTTTTTCAGGAACATCAGATCTGTTCCACACGTCTGATTCCAGAGTCTCGACTATCTCAGACAACTGATCATTTCTGACCTTTCCTCAAACTTTCATCAAAATCCAGAACTTCTTGCTAACAGGCAAAAACAAATAAAAATGATTATATAAAAGGATTGTTCATAAGGTTTTGGGATATTCTCAACAAATATGAGTGGGAGACTGTTTTACTTCCTCCAAGAAATTTGGACTTTAAATATTATTATATTACAACATATTTTAAGATTAATGACTGTAGAAGCCAAATGTAAAGATACACTGAGGTTGGAACAGCTCTGTCAGGTACAAATCAATACAATAAAAATGAGAACAGCATTTAAATCTGTGCTTTTTATACATATTTAATGTTTATGCAACTGGATCATAAAAGGAAAACAAGAAGATGAATAATTTTGGACATTCTGACCTTGTTTCTGATACAAGAAGGAAATGAATTATTTGACAAACTGCCTAATATCGTTTACAACATCTGGATCAAACACTGTTTTATGATCAGTCAGTAATGACTTGATGAAGCTGTGCAGAAAGACGAGTGAAGGGAGAACCAGAGAAATGAAAGCTGTTGATGCTGAGACGGTTCTTCTCTGGTTCCAGCTGAACGGCGTCCTCAGAGCTGATGCCACGTTTCGTCACAGAGTCACGCTCTTCCTGATTTTACCTTCTGGATCACGGCCGAGGCCGCACACACAGAACACACACATTACGTGGCCTCTCACGCTTTAAAGTTGCAACCAGACAACTTGTCACCCTCCACGCTGAGCGTCCTGCTGAAGCCTCCGTCATCCGTGACTGACAGATTGACAAAGAGACGCTGTTATGATTCATGACTCGGCTGGTGGCCTCGCAGCTGGGTACGTCCACCCCCACACCTGATACCCTGACAGCCAGCCACGTCAGCCTGACCCAGCGCTGACGATGCAGAAAAACAAGCAATAATCCAAAATGAAAGGTTGAAGGTGATGAATGTGTATCAGAGACAAAAGACAAGACAAAGATCAAAAAACAAAGGTAGACAAAAGTAAAAAAAAAATAAAGCAGACATCTGCTACCACTTCCTGTTAGCTAGATATCTATCTAGTTAGCTATTAACTAGCTAATCTTGTGTTGTTGTTGTTGTTTGTGAAGATCAGTAAACATAAGCCTGGTTCACACTGTAGGATTTTTACAAGAGTTTCAGACCAAACACCGAATAAAAAGAGGCCTATTCCTGTTCTGCTCCTACCATGTTTGGTGTCTCATCATCACACAGAGCGATTTCACTCACCACAGAAACGGGTTTCCCCCCCAAAAAACCCAGAAACCTGCGAAATCTGTGTGACTTCTGCTTGACAAACACCACAAACCTCAGAAGAAGAAGAAGCCTCCGTCACCTTGCTTTCTGATTGGCTACACGCTGCACTGAGCTGGCTGCATGCGGTTCACATCACAACACACCACACAGGGAGCGACGTCAGGCCAAAACAGTCAAACATGTTAAATATCCTCGATTCTTAACACACCTCACACGGCAGGATTATCGGTTTGTATCTTTAGAGCCGTCCTGATAAACGGGGCAAAATCAGCCTGAAAGTCCTGCTGTGTGAATGGGGCATTAGTTTATAGAGGGGAAAATTGATTTAGTTTAATTTTACTGTTTAAGACTTCCAGGATGTTAATGTTGGTCTGTTTTCATTTAAATTAGAGTATTTTCTTCTATCTCTGGTCTAGATGAAATGAAAAATACTTTATTTATCCCAAGAGGGAAATTCAACATTGTAGTAGTTTTTTTTTTTTTTTTCCAACAATAAAAACAATAATAAGACAATAATATAATAATNTTTATTTATCCCAAGAGGGAAATTCAACATTGTAGTAGTTTTTTTTTTTTTTGTCCAACAATAAAAACAATAATAAGACAATAATATAATAATAACGATCAAGGTCTGTTCTTGATGTGAATCATGTCAGAATTTTTGTTTTTAAATAAAAAAAACTATTAAAATAAACAGTTATATTTATTGTAAAAACCTTCCTGTGGCTTGATGGGAACCAGTTTCTCTGAACTAGTATATGTTCCTTCTCAACTCTACAATCTAACTGGTTTTCCTTGTTATCATATAAAAAATGTGGAATTAGTCTTGAGCTTTGAATCGTTTGTTTTGGGACAGAAAATGTTTGAAATGAGCCAAAATGTGAAAACATTGAGACAGACGAGCAGAACTAACTGAACAAACGAGACGCTGAGACACTCGTCACACGAATATTAACATCAGGTAAGAAAACCCACGGCTGTGAGCTCATTAAATTTCAATGTGAAGGGACACGTTGGCAAACATGGAACACGGTCACCTTGTTTACTGAGAGGAACAGTTGGCTGCAGTGTAAGTTTTGGGTGACTTCGCCCATCAGCAGCTAATCACAGAGCAGCTGATTGTACATCAAGAGACGAGGCCTAACCCTTCAGACAGGCGGCCGAGCTTCAGACGCTGCCAATCTAATCACCTCGTCCACATGGCATCTCGCTCCCCTCATCCAGCATTAACAACAAACACTCCAGGATTTGTTGTGCCCCATCTGGGGGAGAAGCCACGCGTACGCACAGACACAGCTCGCTGGAGCAGAGATCACACCAACACCTGCTGCCTGGCTCCAAGAACCACAATCACATGGTTCTGAAAAGACTTTATATTTGTTTCTTTCTTTGATGATCTAGTTTGATTCTTCCTCTGAGAATCAATGAATCTACCGCTGAGCTGCCGATTCACTGTATATCATCTCTGTAAGAAGGTGAATTCAAATTAATCAATTAATCAATTAAAAAAATAAATAAATAGATAAATAAATAGATAAATAAATAAATAAATAAATAAATAGATAAATAAATAAATAAATAAATAAATAAATAAATAAATAAATAAACAAACAAATAAAAAACATCTAAAATGAAGTATCTCGTTCTGTTTGATGAGATTTATTTGTTTTAATTAGATGAAACACAAAGACATGATTATATTAATATGTTAGACTGATGATCCGAGTTTTATTCTCCTAAATATGGAACAAATTGTTTAACAGAAGAAGCTGGTGCTTCAAATTCTACCCAGATGTTTGGAAAATGATANTGAATAAATGAATAAATGAATAAATAGATAAACAAACAAACAAACAAACAAATAAAAAACATCTAAAATGAAGTATCTCGTTCTGTTTGATGAGATTTATTTGTTTTAATTAGATGAAACACAAAGACATGATTATATTAATATGTTAGACTGATGATCCGAGTTTTATTCTCCTAAATATGGAACAAATTGTTTAACAGAAGAAGCTGGTGCTTCAAATTCTACCCAGATGTTTGGAAAATGATAAGAAACCTGCTCGTAATGAACATGTGTTGTTTCAAACCAAGACATTTTAATTGATGACCGTAGTGACATCACAACAGCTGGCGTGTTGGTTTGTAGCTCGTTACGGCCCAGAGGAGGTGAGAGGACAGCCAGCGGTCCAGGAACAGGTTCAAAGAGGTCCTGCAGAACACGCCCACTGCAGAACATCAGGTACAAACACAAACTGAATGATCACCAACCATAACGTTAGACCAGGTGTTGCTGCTTTCTGAAAGTCCCGCCCACACACCTGCACACAATCATGCAACAAATAACCAACAAGAACAAGCTCCTGCTGACTCTGTGTAAACAGGAAGTGTTGATGCACACCTCCCTCCTCCCTCCCTCCCCCTTGTGTTGAGAATAAAAATGGCCTCTTTGTGAATTTGTCTCTAAATGTCAATTATTGGTCCAGGTGGGAGGAGCTTGGGTTTGACAGGAGAAAAGTTAAATGTGAGGATGTGAAACCTCACAGTGGAGAAGTGATTACAGCCAGCAGGGTAAGGTCAGTGCTGATGGATCTGTTGGGAGGTGGGGTGAGGATGGGGGGAGGATGGGGGGAGGTGGGGGGGGGGGTTCCTTCATCCCTGTGATGAAGGGTTTTATCACCTGTTATAGAAACAAAACAGAAAAATAGCTGAATCTGCAGTTCAGCTCTCCTTCTGTCGAATACAGAAAACAGAAGAATATTTACAATAAATAAAATTATTTTTTGTCTATAATTTAACAGAAACCTTTTAAAAGTGGAGTCATGAATCTCGTGTCGCTGTTTGTTCCTTCTCTGCTTTAACACTCAGCGTCCCGGCTGCTCGTCTTTACATTGAACCGCCTGATTGGCACCAGACAGTCCACTGTGTCACATGTCAGACCTCTTTGCTGGATGAAGAGCTTCTATAAACTGAACAGCATTAAGAGCCAGTTCGAGCTTTTAAAGGGACATTAGGGCCAATTTGAAGCTCTGCAAAAGAACCTGTCATTACTGAACAATAGAGCTAATGGAACCTTAAGGGCCTGCCATCCATCAGAGACCTGTCACTATTTTACACTAATGTGATCAATAATTCAAACAGCCTGAAGAAAATAAAAATCTAATTGTGCCAGCGGTGTGGCGCTGATTTCTCTGACTTCCTTTTGATAGAAATGTGAGATGTACCTACAAAATATTTCCATTTGTGAGACCACAAAGAAAAGCTGCATGCTGGAGACTAATAACACCAAGAAGGGCGAGTATGTTCCATGAAAGGCAGGAAAAGAATCAACAAGCTGAATTGGTTTGGATAATAGGAAAGAGGGAATCAAGCGGAGCCTGCAGAGGGAGCAGGTGACATGTGGAGTATGAATAGACACTAGAGAGGAGGACAAAGAGGATGTGAGAGGGTTAGACAAAAACCTGAAGCTGGTAAAAGCTGTTTCACTTGGTGAAAATCACACGAACAGGAGAAACGAAGATGTTTCATGTTTGAAGATGTGAAAAATGCTCCGTTTGGTTTTATTGAATGTCCATTTTCTAACCTTCTACACTGAGACCAGCACTAAATTTGACATTCTGAACCTTTCTCTTCGTCCTTCACCCCATTTCTTGTTTCTTTTGCACATATAAGAAGCAGCAAGCTCCAAAAAAGAGAGAATGACGTGTAACCTGTTCAGTACTTCCTGCTTCTACTTCACACTTACAGCAAATCTGAAAAGCCTCTCTGAATTTCGGAAGAGTTTTGATGAAGACTGACATTATCCGCCCCACGAGTGTTCTAACGTCTCCACAAACTGCAGGCCTCTTAAAGAACGAGGATACTGCAGGAATAGAAAGTCAAGCAGCAACGATACGGTCTGCTACACAGCCTCAGCTCCACAGTTCACTTCAACCACTAATAAATCTTCTAATAAACATCTGGGGTTTCTATAAAAGGCAGCATGTGCAGCGTATACTCACCACCAGATACTCCCCGTGACACCGGACCTTCAGGACACCAGGAAACGCTGCTGCACTGACTCAAATCTGCTCGGATGTTGTGAGTTTAAGAGGGAAATGTGCACCATTTCCTCACACTTCTACCCTTTTCACCTCAGCTAAACTACAATGTGTATGTGTGTAAACCTGATGACATAGTGTGATGCCTGAGACTTTTATCATTAATAAAATGTAACACAGTATTTGTGTGTTTCTAGGGATTCTCTATTAGTCTGGATTTGAACTGAAGCAAAAACCTGATGGTTTTAGGGGGGAAATGGCATTTTAAGGAGTCTGTTAGACTCAGGAGGGAAACATTTGAGTGTTTTTTCTTGTGTTAAACTCAGACTTAAAAAAAAATCCTGACTGACATATTAGCTGGTGACAGGATCCATGTTGAGGCGTCACTTTATTCTCCCTGCCAGGCTGAAACCGGGTTTATAGAACCTTGGGACCTGCAAAGTTCTAACATGACACTCTAATGGCTCTTTGTGTTTAAACTGTGTGCACTGCAGCATTTAATTGTGGGACCACTATCTGCAGGATCTGACAAGTTGAATCCTCAGAGGAGAGATAAGAGCCCAGAAGGTTTTTCCTCACCTCTGCTGTGGAGTTTGGACTCGGACGGGGAAACGATGGACAGAATCCAGCTGTGAGTTTCAGTTTGGGAGGCTGGTGATGAAGTGGAGTTATTGAGGATACATCATAGATGATGAAGAGTGATTAATGAAGTTTTATATCAGTGTAGCTGATCTTAAAAACCCGATTTAACAGGTTTGAATCCAAGTTTTGGTTTCTGTGAACGAAAAGCTGAATCCCAGAGGTCTTTTGGGAAAATTTCTCCTGCTGCAGCGTAAGCCAAGATTTTTTGTTGAAATGTGATTATGTAAACTCTCTGAGGCTCCAGAGGAATCTCCATAGAAACACATTAGTGACCCTGATCGGTATACAAACAATAAAAGATGGTAGAGGTTTTTATCCCTGTCAAACATCTGGATACTCCCATACAGATGTTTGTTGTTTAATATCCTTTAAACACCAACTAAATATAATCTTGAGTAACAAAATAAGAAACATCTGTCTTCATATTTACCTCACACAGAAAAGCTCCTTCTCCATGTACCGGTTCAGGTTCTGTTCTGGTACCACTGGCTCCGCCCCTCCACTGGTCTGTTTTAACATTCACCTTTTTGTCCCATTTCAGGGTGTTTGTGGTTTTTGTGAACACTATGTAACATCCTGTATTGCCCTTCAGCAACCCTGATTTATATGATACAAGGGGTTTGGTGTCTAAATATTAAAACATGGCCGTTCCAGTCACTGCCAGCAATAACAGGCCGAGCGGTTTCCTGTGCCGGGTCAGATTGCTTTGCTTTGCTGAGACTTTGGGGGATGGCAAGACCAGAGGACTCAAAATTCATGGAAGGGACCAAAGATCATCTGAAGGCAACGTGTGAAACTGCAATCACTCAAAGACTAGCGACTAACACAATGAGCCTCACACATCAACATGGCTGTTGGGTCACAAACACTGTATTATCAGTGGAAAATCAAGAACTGCTGCCAACACCGTTCAGCGGGTGTCATGGTGGTTTGAAAAGGAACATTCCTTCAAAATTATTCTCAGTCAGTTTTTGTTAAGCACAAACTGAATCTGATATGTTCAACCAGCTGTGTGAACTTACCTGAGTAACACAACAGAATACTTTAGAAAATATATTTTTTTAAAACCTCTTTTCTAACACAAAATTAGCTTAATTGCAGGAAAAACATCACACAAGTTAAATTTCTGTCCTCATTCAATTCCTTTACTTTGGGCAGCTAAAGCTTATTTGGCTAAGGTTGGCTTTAAACACTAATATAATCTGTTACAGGTAAAGTTAGCTTATTTAGCTTAACCAAACTTACATGTGTCCAATTTTACTGATGACTTTAGGAAAAATCCTTGTCTTAAAATGTCTCTGACCCGTTTGGGTG
This sequence comes from Pachypanchax playfairii, assembly GCA_006937955.1. Taxonomy (NCBI): domain Eukaryota; kingdom Metazoa; phylum Chordata; class Actinopteri; order Cyprinodontiformes; family Aplocheilidae; genus Pachypanchax; species Pachypanchax playfairii. The sequence continues at coordinate 691,931 of SSNP01000129.1, read as the reverse complement.
TCAATAAAATTTTTAGAAGCATTTTAACCTTGTTTCCATCTTACATGGACATTAAAAGCATTAGTGAGCTGGTGTTTTTGTAAATAAAATGGGGAAACTCTGTATATCAGCTGGTTGTAGAAACACTGCTTCATTAATGTATTTCCTTAAATCAGACCCAGAGAATGATGACATCACTCACGCAGAAATAAAAGACTTGATGAGGACCAAACATAGATGTTCTGACTCAGTGGGTTGGAGTTTGAAATGAGCTGCATATCAACAGGATCTTTCTGTCATGAGGACGATGATGAACTCAGACAATCAGTTCCACCGAGTCTCTCAGGTCAGGATCAGACATCAGTAACTCCAGGACAGATTTCTCATGGATTTTAGTCTCTTTCTCTCCTCCTTCTGCTCTGATCTGACTGTTTATCTGTTCATTTACATCCATAATGACACTGAGACTGACTGTGTTTGATCAGCAGAACTTGAAGCATGTGGAACCGATTTTAGCTCAAACTGGTTCTCTTAATGTCGTCTCTTCTGAGTCCATTTCTCTATCAGAAAGAAGCAAATACTCAGAAATAACAGATTCTTTATTTGATTCAGTAAATCACTTTGTTTACATTCCTGTTCCTGCTTTTCATCTGACAAATGCATATTTCTCAAAACTGATAATATGCATATTTGAGGCTTTATTACTTGAAATCATTAGAAATTGCACATCAGATACCCTTTAAAACTAGTCACATGTATTTTTTCACAAATAAGTAAAAGGCAATGTGTAGTTTTTTACATATGGCTAAACTAATGTAGCTGTTTCAAGTTGAGACAGCATTGGTCCTAGCTGCTCCCTGCATTTTTCCCTGATTCAGATACCCTTATTTTTATTGAACAGTTCACATCAACAGATTATTATTCTCAAAAAACATATTATATTAAACTAACTGTATAACAAACATCTTGTTTCACTGACAAGAAACTGGTGCTCCAGTGAACTTTGTGACTTGATCAATTGATCTAAAAGTATTTAACTTGCTCACATTTTACACACCAGTTTTAGCCACTGTTTTATATTTTGATGAAACACCCTTCTATTTCTTCACAAATTAAGATGAATGTTATTTTAACTAAATGCAGAGACAAGAATGAGTTATTTGGCTCATGGTCACTGTGATACAAGTAATATTTCCTCAACTGATGGCAGATTCTAACAGATACTGCACATTTAATAGCACTTGGAAATCTGATTAAAACCCTTGATAATAAAACAAAGAGCCAAAAAAACCTTCAAATTTGTTCATTTTCTCTTCAGGGATGTAATAAAATGAATCATTTCAGCCACCAATAACTGCTGAAGAGTTTGTATTGGCCTGGAGAGCTGAAACCTAATAGAGCTTCATGACACAGACGGTAGAAGAACAACAGAATCTCATTGTACAGATTTATAAGCAGGGGAGTTTGGATATTAGTCGATGTGTTCAGTCAATCTGCAGGTGAATATCATGTTAGAAGATGTTTAAAACTGTATTCACAAACTTTAACCTAATAGCAGTTTTTTAAACTATTGGTTATGACTATTAGTATTTTTGATTAATCAGTTATTCATATTTTCTATATAACTACTGCATGTCCTCAGCTGTTGTCTTCATGACACCTCACACAACATCTGTCTTCTATTACTAAACAGCACACCTGTTGTTATTTACCACCACCTCCCAGTATATAATAGTTTTCTCTTCAGTCTTTCTCAGATTCTTCGCCTGCTGCTCTGTATGTTGTTTTCAGTTTCACTGTTGTTTTTTCTTTAAAGAGGCCATTTCACTAAAATTTCAGGACTTTGTGGTTATTTCTTAAGTATTAACCTGTAATATGAAACATTTTATATCTAAAAAACGTCAGGAAACACTGATTAACAGACCTTTTGATCTATCTGTGTGAAGATTCGTCAGGCTTCGGGCTGTAACTCATTAATATTCATCATTCGAATTGCTGGACTCTGATTGGCTAACAAACTAGCCTATAAGAGCACGGCTTCCTGTTTCCTGCCCCGCTGCGCATGGCAACATCAGACCGAGTCTCTCCCTGTTTGTTACATCTTATGCTAACAGCTTTTAGCCAGCAGCATGCTAGGTGTGGTTTCAACTGCGGGAGCTGATGAATACTAATGAACAAAGGAGTTGTGATGAAACAGATACAGGCTGTTAGAACTCAGGAGAACTCGGGTTTTATCACCACCTGCGTAGTTTGAGAGATTAAAACTGTAAGAGAAGTTGTTGACCTGTTTTCACACCCACTATGAAGGTAAGAACACCTGTGGAGCTAAAATATTCAACAGAAACCTCAGAAAAACCGTTTGTAATGGAAGGAACTCTTAACGTTACTGAAGACTCCTGCTTCATACTGAACCTGCCTCCACTCTGGTTCTGTCTGATAAATGTTTCCTGTTGCAGACTTCTGTACTTGTTCCTAAAATCTAGCTGCTTTTTGTTTTTGTGTCTTTTTGTTTTTCTAATCTAGAATAAATACAAATTTTCCCTACTGTGTCTTAATTTGTTATAGTCCTGTTCCCTCTCCTTCCAGATGGAGAACAATCACTGAGACTAATACAAATGTGGAGACATATTTTACACTTTGGTTTAAAGGTTGTAATCAGAGTTAAAACATGTATGTTTATTTATGAAAACATTATAGTATTATCTAAATCAGTATTAGTGAGTCTGAAAAGGACCATTTACATGTTTAATTTACCTAATAAAAGTCCTTTTCCTGGAGTTAACATTGTTTTGTGTTTAAGTATTTTTACTCTGTAGTTACACACATGTAGGTCTGTGAGGTTGAGTGTTTTTTAGAAGCTAGTCTCTTTGTTTTCAGCTTGTTTTGTTGATCTAGTTGTTTGTACGAGATCTGTCAGCATCAGTTAAAGTTGCTGGAGGACTGACAAGAACTTTACTTTTAAAATCCTAACCTAATCCATAAGAGAATAAGGTTGTGTTTAGTTTGGTTGGTAATGTCTTCAAACACCTCAGGCACAGAAAATATTTTATAGCATCTTTGTTTAATATAAATCCGTTAATATATAGTTGGTGGTTAGAAGAGACTCCAGACAAGATCAGAATTCTGCTCCAAATCCCTGAGCACCAACACTCAGAGGTCCAGGAACAATCAGAGGGATTATCAAGAAGAAAAATCTACTGACAGCCAGGAGGTGGAGGTCATTCATCACACACCTGGACACACACCTACACAAACACACAGGTTGATTTCTGCAACCAGAGAGGGGTGTGAAACGCCTGCAGCTCTCTGTCCATTGGGTTTGCATGGATCACACATACACACACCTGCATGTATAAGAACTCCTGTTACACCTGATGCAGGTCATTATCAGTTGGACAGTGTTCTTGACTCTCATCGTGTCCAACTGGCAGCTGGATTCGTCTGTGAAAATGTTATAAAAACTTTGAATCAACAAGCGAATCCAAACATACGAGTTAGGAATCCAGTTTGTGGTGAAAAACGATGTTAAACATAATAATCTGATAAATGATCAGAAAAACCAGCAGAATGAGTCATAAAACAAGATAATAAGTAAATAAGTTGTTAGTAAAGAAACAAATACATAAAACACATCATGACTCGTTTTCTTGTCGTTCACGCAGACCTCTGTATCTGTTTCATTACATTTCAATCATGCAGTGATTCCTGATGATGTCATCACTCACTTCCAGCTCATTAACCTTCATCACCTACCTGCTGCTTGGCTAAGACTTGCACATCTGTATCCAGAGGTGTGTCCAGAGGGGTGGGCGCAGATTTTGCCACTTAAATGATGATAAATAATCTGTAATTTTGTTTACAAATGTCGTTACAATAAAAAAAATTATAATTAAAAAATAATATTTTTTAAGGTTAGGGACCATTTACATGTGTGTTCCACCCTTTTTTTAAATCTGTGCCCCTACCTGGCCCCCCCAAGAATGATTTTTCTAGACACGCCCCTGTCTGTATCAGATTGTTTTACCTGTAAAATCCTAATATGATGAGTTACCTGAGAGGTACTCACCTGTAAAATCTGTCCCAGTAGAATTCTTGGGAAGCTCCTGGAAGCCTTTATGGCACCATGCACACAACCAGGATCCACTCACCTGGATGATCACCTGCCTTCCCACTCTCCACTGGACCACATGGTGGTTCCTGGTTAACTTGGACCCTTTACAGGACTTGATCTGACATGGGAGTTTTATCATGAGATGATCAGTCCAAAATTAATTTGAATTTAAATTATTAATAAAGTAGTATTTGTTTATCTAAATCTCAATCATTATTTTCGTGATAGAATAATATAATAAAACTCTCTGTTCTACGACTCAGCCCTCACAGTTACATGTTTATTATCCCTTTAAGTCTTTTATCACCAGTTTTACTCGATATGTTTAACTGCTGCTGCCGTCTCATTAATTAGAAACCCTCTTATCTTATTATCTCCTTCATCCTGAAAACAGTTTGACACAAAAACAATCTGAAACAACAGATCACATCTACTGCACTCTCATTAAATAGAGCAAACATCCTCTGTTCCTATATTTAATGATTTTTACAACTTGCATCTAAAAAAATCATTAGTGGTGTTATTCCCCTGCTGTGTGGAGATTTTAGGAGGCTGATGCTAATATCAGAGGCAAGTATGCAAAAACATGTTCTCCATCAGTCTTTGAACAGTGTGTTGTCTCTTGTTTCACCACCAGCTGAGATGCACATCCACTGTCAGCATCACTTCCTGGTCTAATGAGATCTTCTTCATGTGTGTACATGTGTGTGTGCTTAAGCTTTTGTTTATCATTAAATCTTTGCAGACAACTCAATATGTTTGCACCATTGACATGTTGACAAGTTTGTTGATGGGGCCCTGAGGTGATCATGTGATGTTTTCCTGTTTGGGGAGATCATCAACACACTTCTTAGACAGTTTTCTAGTTTTTTTTTTAGTTATTTTTATCAGTCAGACTGCTGATTGAAACCAGAACATCTCAGAGCAGTTCAACAGTGAATCAAACTTTATTCAGAATTAAAGAACCAGAGCAGTTTGAAGGAAATCATACCAACTGATGATGAGGATGGAGTTAAAGGTGTTTTGGTCAAATCTAGATGAAAACAATGATGCAGGATGTCTCAGAGTCTTATAAGATATATGTTGTGATTCTCAGCTACCACAATGATGACACACACACACACACACACACACACACACACACACACACACACACACACACAAGTGTGTTTTGTTATCCTTATGGGGACCGTCCATTGACTTCCATTGATTTTAGTAACTAGATTTATACCTAACCCAAACCCTTTTACTAACCTTAACCATTACTGATCTATAACTAACCCTAAGACTAACTAAAACTCTATTCACACCATACCTATAAACCTAACCCCTAACCCTAAAAAGGGGAGTCCCCCTCATGGGGACCAGGCTTCGGTCCCCACAAGAACCCTCGGACCCCAGAAAGATAGTAAAAGTCAGGAAACTGGTCCTCAGGAGGTCAGAAATACAAACCCACACACACACACACACACACACACACACACACACACACACACACACACACACACACACACACACACACACACACACACACACACAGCTGCCCTTTGCCCCATAGCAGTGGGATAAAGTGGAGCAACTAAAAAAGTCTTTATTCCCAATAAAATCCTTTTTATTTTCACTCCAGCAGTTAATGGGCACATTAAGTAAACAGGATAATAAAGATGGAAATTAGCTCGACTTTTACAAGCTAAACATGTTGTTTTGTTCCTAATAACTATGAGACTGTCAGTATATGTTGTAAAATAAGAATGACTTTAATAAAAAGACTTTTTATTATCCTAGAAGGCAGCAAAGTGTAATCAGTAACTATCAAATGGAGTTGTTGGTTTATTCAGTTTCTCTTTTAAATATATTTCTCTTTTGTTCTGTCTTTTTGTCTTTTCCAGGTTTTCTTGTGACTTTTTGTTAAGAGTTCTGTTTTTCTCTCGTGTTTTTGGTTCTGTTCTCCTTTCCTGAGTTATTCCCTGTTTACTGCTTCATGTGATTTTGTTTTTAGTTTTTTGCTTCTTCCTTTCTGGTTGTGGTTGGTTTGTTTTATGTTCAGTGTTCTTTAGTTTCCTGGTTTTCTCCTTGTTTGTTCTTAAATTGATTCATTCCCTTGTGTATTTTAGTTCCTTGTTTGATTTGAGCTGTTACTTTGATGTTGTTTCTATTTTTTCTGATTATTTCTATTAGTTTGGGAGTTCATTCTGTATTTTTTATTTCTGGTAATTGTTTTACATGTTTTACATGTGATTTTAGTTTTGATTTTGTATCTTCTCTGTATTGTTTGTCCCTTTTGTGAGACTTTTTGTGTCTTCATTCTGTTCCTCAACGTTTAATACACCTGATCATCATCATCCTGATTAGTTCCTGGTCCTTCTGGTCTGTCTGTTTATTTCTTTCTAATTTAGCCTAACTTGACTTTACTGTTGATCATTATCATAATTTTTTTTCTATGTTATTTTATTTTCCAGCGTCCAATCAGGATAAACTGATGTGAAATAAATAGATGGACCATCTCTCTCTCTCTCTCTCTCTCTCTCTCTCTCTCTCTCTCGTCTCCATTAGAGCTGGTGTATAAGGGTTAATGAAGAGAATAAAGAAGAAAAAACACATTTCTTTACAGAGCTCGGCCTTCGCTCGGGGTCACGTCTCTTCGTCTGAAATCTGGTTGGTTCTGAACAGAGTTGAGTGTTAGGGTTGAATAAACTCACAGGGAGATTAAACCCTTTTGAAATGAGAACAAGCCTCATCTTCAGGTTCAATCACCAGGATATAAAACCTAACAAGTGTCCCCTCACAGAGCTAATGAGAGCCAGGTCATGACCTTTGACCTCGGCATGGTAAAGTTCACCACACTCATGTGAAATTAAGAGCTATTAACAGGGAGGTCATTGCTAATGAGAACCCTGGTCTGGATGTCCACCGAGCGCTCAGCCTGAGGAATGTGGACTCCTCGTGTGATCTGGGACAAGTTAGCACCACAAAGTCCTCTGAGAAGGAACAAAACACGGCATTTTAGGAATTTATCTGGACTTATTTTATGACCCGAAAATATACTTTTAAAGAACAAATACGACCTTTTTTAAAGCCACAGGTGTCCGTTTGATGAAGAGCGAGCAGTTTGTTCAGGGACATTTGGAGTTAATGTCCCTCAAAGGTTGAAGAATTATTTTGTTGTTTTTAACTATTAATAATCTAAAATTTGATCAATTTTGTTCTTCTAGTTCTTAATAAATGACAGCTTATTATCTTTAGTACCTCTGGGTCATGGAGGGCCTTTCTTCATCACAGGAGGTCTTTGTGTTGGATTTTATAATCTCTATTATCCAGATGGGTCTGCGTGGACTCCATCAGCTCAGGGAACAAGATGCATCATAATCATTGTAAGAGATAATTGTGTTTTTGAGCTGGACTGATGTGAAGAGCAGGAAAAAGGATGTACTGCTGTCTTGCTGTTGGTGGAGCATGTCGCTCTCATTCCGAGTGATTTTTGGTCCATTTCAAATTTGTTCTGTCCTATTTGGACTGAAGCTCTTTGTCTTTGTTTTGGAAATGACTTTGTTTATGTCAGATGAGATGGGGGGGGATTCTGACTGAATTCTAGCTGGCACCTTTATTATTTTTCCATTTTTCTTTGTTTTTCATTTTGTTTATTCACTGTCAACTAGAATAAAGTTAAAATATCTGTTTTTAGAGCTGTTGATGAACTCAGAACGTTTTGTATTATCTTGCAAACAGACAAACTAAAACTTTCAGGTTCTGGGGTTTTTGGTTTGTTTATTTATTAGTCAGATTTTGTGAAGTTGTGTTTTCAACTTGTTCCTCATGTTCCTATGTGTATTTAGTGTTTTGATTTATCCTCAGCCTTTAGGTTCAGCCTTTATTTTCTCATGATCTGGTTTCCTGTTTTGCTTTTATTTTGGTTATGTCTGTACTTCCTGTTCTCCTCATGTGTCTCAAAACTTGTATGTCTTAGTCTCAGTTAATATCTTAGTCATTCTGAGCCACAGTTCATGTCTCAGTCCTTAGTCCTTCTTCCTAGCCTAGTCTCAGCTCTCAGTCTTGTTCCCCGTCTCTGATCGTCTCATTTGGATTATGGTTTTTCTTCATGGATTACTTCTTGTTTGTCATCTCTGGACTCATTCCTCGGTTGTCACCTCATGTAATTTTTTGTTGCTGCCACGTCAGCATTTTACTTTCTTTATTAAAATCTTCCGTTGTGCCTTCAACCCCGTTCAGTTTGTTTTTCTCCACACCCTCACTGCACCTGGGTCCAACATTGCAACCTCACAACCCTGATAAAAACATGTTTTAACATAGGAGGTTATAAACTGTCTAATATGATGTTAACTTTCACAATTTCCTGTTTTCTTTCTTCTACAAGTGAAATGTTACCGAGTGCTTCAAAGAGCTTCAGTTTGAGACATTTTGGGACCGTTCATCTCGAACCTGTCCGGTGTATCAGTGCAGAGTTGTTGTCACATAATGGATGAGTGGAATGGCAGGATAAACAGTCGAGGGGGGGGTGATCTGTATGCAGGGAAGGTCAGACATGTTGATTTATGGCCTCTATGATAAATCACCTCCTCTTTCAGAGAGGAGGTCACTGTGAGGATCTTCCTGATGAAGGGCGTCTGTAGATTCAGCTGTGGCCTCTCTGACCTGCAGAACCATCATGTAGATTTAGAATTAGCATCAGTTGCATTCTCCTCCTGTCACTCTCCTCTCACATGTTCTCCTTACATCTCTCTCCTCCGGACTCTCCTCTTAGTGCTCTCTGTTTACCTTCCTTTGTCTTCACGTCTCTTTCTGTTGTCTCTGCTTCATTCTCTGAAATAATTGTGTCCTCTTGTGTCTATTTGTTCTTTCTTTCGGTCTTAAATGCCACAAACTTCTTTTTTTTTCCAGCAAATTCTTCACTAACACAGTTTAACAGGCTAGTTTACACGTTCAGTATCTAACCTGTAGTAAAGAGTGGCTCAGTTTGAAGAATTTAATCATTTTTCATGCGAAATTTAAGTTAAGAGCAAATAATTTTTACCATCTGAAACAACTGAAAGTCTGTCTTTTTAGCAGTTTAACTGAATTTTACACTTTTTGTTTGTTTTAAAGACTTTTGCATGGGATAATTGTTCAGGTTGTTACTATTTTCTCCATCAAACATTGCACAGAAATGTTGCTTCTGAATATTTCTACTGTTATTCTGCTGGTTTGATCCTAAAACAACGACTACAGGCAGTAAAATGTGCGATTACAACTCAGAAAAAGTGATCAAGATGTATTTTCTTCCACTTTGCTCCCCGTTGTCTCCTTCTTTCTCTTCTCTTGACCTCCTCTCGATCCTCTTCTTCTAACTACGTCCTAATCAGACATGTATTTCTGCTCACTGGAGTCATCGTGTAAATATCTCTGTAAATTACTTTTTCCATCCGAGCAGGAACAAAACAAAGAGATGTATTTATCAGGCACGTCCTAAGTTAACATCATGTGTGATTTCCCAAGTAATTTCCAGTTTAGCAGGAGATTTATTAAGACTTTAAATGTCAATGAGCTCAGATGCTGTTTGTCTTCATTTAGCTGAAGGGCCTCTATTAAAAATAACACCTGATGCTGAGCTCTGTTTGGCTAGTGAGGACAACAGAAAGTGTTTAATGAAGTGGTTTGCATGTAGAATCAGAAATATCAACTCAATTAGAGACAAGATTCATATAATTAAGTGGCTTTTGAATTTAAAAAATCTAAATTAAATTAACAAGGAGAACTGATTGTTTTGTATTTATTTTAAGGTTGTTAGTAAAATCCTTGGTTATGTTTCGAGCTACAAAAAGTGGAACCTTTAATGGAGGTCAGTACTGGGCTCCCTTTCACATTAAGAGTCCTAAAAGTCTTAGAGCTTTTAATTCAGCGACTCAAAGATAACTATAAAAAACATGATGAACAGACTTTTATTGTGTGTTGCATCTGTTTATTTAATAAATGAGATTTAACCTGCTTCAGTTAAATGTGCATCCTATTTATCGGGACACTTTCGGGTCTGGATGAGTGTGTTTGTCACTGCGATGTGGCGACATTAGGAAGAATTCCCTGGGAGGATTTGTGTTCATGATCCACATTTATCTCTGATTGTGTTGGTATGTGCATGTGATGCTGTTTCGTGTCACTGAGGCCAGTTATTTGATTACAGCTCACACTAATCTAATCATCCAGCTGTGAGTTCTGAACAGAACTGCAGAGCTGCTGAACTCTGAGCTCATTCTGTCACTGCGTCGCCTTTCGCTGGGTGACGAGCAGCGTCTGGGCTGCAGCTGATAGCAGCTGAGCTTCCTTTCAAACACCTCACCTGTACCCAGCTGTAAACAAGCGGGTCATTTCCCATCACCTGTCTGGATCCAGGTGTGATGGAGGCATCTCACAGATGAAGCTGTTGGTTTTCTGACTTGCAGGATGAATTCTTCTCATCCGGAGAGGAAACACATCTCCATCAGATGAACTCCGAGGTGTTTCGTTGGCAGTTGAAACAGATTTTCTCAGCTGAGCAGCTTGAGACAAAATGAATCAATACTTTTCATTTTTAACGCAGAGGTCTTTATCGATCGTCTGAAAAGATCTGTTCAGTGGGCACAGGGAGCCATTCTGCCCCATGACAAGAGGCGTATTATTTGAATCATCATCATCCTTCATCTGCTCCTCTTCTTATCGTTTAGACAGGAAGATGGTTAGGAAGGAGGTGGCAGTATGAACTGTTTGACAGAGTGCTGAGCGTTCCAGGGACAGAAAAAAGAAACGATGAGGTGACTCGCGTCTGAATCAGCAATTTATTACTTTTATTCCTTTTATTGAACCAAAGCAGCAGATAATAGGATGAAATGTTTGTAGAAACATGATGGTGATCTTATATAACCACCTAAAAACTGTGAAACAATATCTGGAAAATGTCCCTTAAGGTAAAATTGTGAAGATCCCGTCATCTACAGTGAGTAATATCATGAAAGGATTCAAAGAATCAGAAGGAATCTCTGTTACACATCTGGAAAGGCTCCATCAAAGTTTTAGAACAACATCTGGTTCCACGTTGACGTCTCTTTCAGGGAAAGTCTTACATATTTCAGCAAGACAATGTTAGACCACATGCTGGATCTTTCAGAGTCCAGGTGCTGAACTGACCTGCCACAAGTCCAGATGTTTCACCAATAGAAAACATCTGGAGCATCATGAAACCACAAAGACCAGCTGAGCAGCTGGAATCCTGCATCAGAAAGGAATGGGACAAACTCCAGCAGCTGGTTTCTTCACTTCCAGATGTTTCCAGACAGATGTTAGAAGAAGTGGAGATGCAACATAATGATAAACGTCACCATGTTTTAACTTTTTGAGACGAGTTGCTGCCATCAAACTCAAAATGAGCTCGTTTATCTCATTTTCTTTATTTCAGGTGATGTTTTTATTCTACTGAGAATAAAATATGAATTTATGAGATTTATTACATTCTGATTTTATTAACATGTGACACAGTTTCCAAACTGTTGTAGAGTTGTGGTTGCAGACAAACCTTTTCATCTTCACGTCTCATAAGAGAAACATCGATGAAACAGCGAGTCTAAACGTCCCCTCAGAGAGCTGCATGTAGAACATAACGGCTCTTTGCTGAGAGCAGAAGCTGAATCCTGGATCTTATTTTATATCAGCACAACCACTTCACATCTCTGTGCTTCTCCTAATTAGCAGACGGCCTGCAGAGAAGAGTGTGGCTGAGGTGACTCTGCACTGGCTCGTGATGATTGATCACAGGCGTCGGTGCCAACCCAGCAGAACAGCAGAGTCTGGACTAGCTGCACAGAGAGCTGTAAAATATCTGCATTTTAGCTGCTAATTTCATCATGTAGTGACTCATTCAGATGGAACCACACAGAACTCGAGCGTTTCTAATCCTTTATTTTTGTTGTTATTTTCCTGAATGTGGTTCAGAACAAAGTGAACGAACTCAAGGGTCAACGATGCAGTTAATTGTGCTTTGGCAGGTTTAATATGGGGATTGTTTTCATGCATTATTTTCAAGTAAATACAGAGTGAATGTGAAGCAAAGATCTCTGCTGGGAATGAATGTAATGCTTTGCAAAGGATTGTGGGATATAACACATGTTTAAATGAAAAATGGAAGATGTTAAAAGTTGAACTTTTAGTGGAAGGAGGGATTAAAACTGTTTTAGGTCTAATTTTTTTACTGTTTCCTTCAGAAGTTACAGATCCATCCATCCATCCCTCTATCCATCCCTGAGAGAAACCCAGACCTCCTTGGGACGAGCATAAACCTCTACAGGAAGGTGATCAGGATTCATCCTAACCAGATGCCTGCCTCTTTCAATGCTCCACTTCAAGCTCCACCTGGATGATGGAGTTCCTCACCGGATCTCTAAGGCTGACTCCGCCCACCCTACAGAGGAAGCTAATTTCAGCTGCTTGGTTCTTGTTCTGTCAGTCAGGATCCAGATCTCATGAACAGTTGAGGTTTAGAAAGTAGACAGACCAGTAAATATTTGCCTTTCAGCTCCTTCATTACTACAACAGACTGAAGCATCTTCATCACTGATGATGAAGCTCCAACTCATGGGTCCATCTCCTGCTGCATCACTCATGAACAAGATACTTAAACTCTCCAAAATCTGAGTTATTAACTAACACATTTAACAAGATCAGCTGTAACATGACAGACTGGGTTTAATCCTGGTGAGAGAACGTTGACATCATTTCCTCTGACAGTGACGTGAATGAATCTGATGGACATACTGATAAACCCCGAGGATTTCATTCAGGGATTGAAGGTTTTTCTTTGACGCTGAATCTTGTTGATTACCACAAGATGGAACATCCGATGAAGAGATGTTCATGTCCGATTACATAAATTAATGTTTCTTCTTGAGACGAGGAGCAAAAACTGATTATTTATTAGAGTAAAACTTTTATTTTGTATCTCATTCTGCTGTTTCTGAAGCATCGCCCCTTCTTTGACCTGCTTGTGGATCACTATCATCATGAGCTGTAAAACGTAAACACTGAGTGTAAATGTAATGGCATTATCATCAGAAAACACTTCATGTATTCATGATCTACACAGAGAACACAGTGGTGCAGCCATAATGTTCAGAAATTAAAGAAGAGGGAGTTAAACAAGCTGCAAAGTTCACAGCAGATGTTCCATCTCAGAGGAACCAAACTGCTTCTTAGTGTTTTATTCAAAGATGTAAAACAGAGCTGAAGGTTCTGCAAGTGAACTGATGAACAGTGGAACACACAGAACTGGTCTTACAGGGATAGTTCAGACCTTCTGTTGTGGGTTTGGAGGACAAACCTGAGCAGGAATGACAGATTTTACCACATCAATAACCGCTGTTGTCCATAGCAACGGGTTTGGGTCAAAGCCAGGCTAATGAACCTGAAAGATTCTGTCCTAAAAAGTGTCTTAAAACTGAAAATATTTGCTGCCAAGAGGAAAGAGGAGGAGCTTAATTTGTTATCAACCAATGAAAATCCATTTAGGCAGGATCTGACTGTTTCTCAGTCACTAACGTTTTTCTTTTTCAGGAAGTTTTTTGTTTTTAACAGAAATATAAAGAGTCAGAACTTCTGTGTTTCCAGACACATGGGTCTGGAGTTAATAAACTCTGATGCATCAGACTCTGTTTCATTTAGATTTTGGGCTCCAGAACATTTTGGGGTTTCAAGTGACTTTCAAGATAATTTTTTTTCAAATGTGCATCAACTGTTAAAGAGAATATTTTGCAGTTTTACAGGTTTTGTGGAGACGATTGAACATGAATGTCTCACCTGTTGGCGCTTGCGACGTCAGCTGGTTCTGGTTCTGATAAATCAGCGTTCCTGTGAGAACTCTCACTGTTTGCTGTGTCTCAAAACAGAATGTTTGCTCAGCAAAACCAAACAAACCTTTCAGAGTTTTTTGTTTTGGGTGAATTTCCAGTTTCAAACCTTCAAATCTTTTTTTTTTCCACGAGTCATATTTCTTGAAACCGAATGATTAGCAGAGAAAATAATGAACAAGTTCAATAAACTGACAATGAAAACGATCATTAGTTTAAACCTCAGAGGGATTTTTTTCTGGATTCCTCATCAATGTTTTACTTGTGATTAAATTCATCAGTCCCACAAAGTTAGATGTTAAACTGAAATCAGTTATCAGATGTTTCCTTTGAAACAGATACAGAGGGGTTTCCCAGGTATCTGTCCAGAACTGAATGAGAGAACACTGAAACCGTATCATGTGACAAACTCCAAGTGTATAAAATCAACTCACTTCCATCACTTTCTGTGCAGAACAATAGTATAAATGCACAAACCTGGTAAGAACCTCCCCCACTAGCATAGTTAGCATTCCAGTGTCAGCAGCCTTCAGTCTCAGTGACTTTAAGCAGCGCAGGTTCTTCAGGTCACAGACGTTCTTCACCCACATGCAGGAAACCATCACTATAAAAACATGAACTCAGAAAGAGAAAAGGTGTGTGTACCTAGCTTTATGTGCATTGACACAAGCTCAGGTTTTTGTGTACAAGTGTGAGTTTGTGTATTTGTGTTTGCAGAGGTCACGTATACAGAAGAGTTTAACCAGGTGCCACACACAGACACACACGTGCAGATTGAACAGGAATAAGTTGGACCTCCCATGTTTTTACCTGTCATCATGCATCTTCCTCACACCACTCTGCCCCTTCGCTCAACTCCTATTTCACCTTCATTTGTTTATTTTTCAACACTGACAAATCATTTATCGGAGGCTATCAATCTTCCAATATGAAGATGTAGATCATGTTTGGAGTGAAGGCAGCTGGGAAGGTTCGGACTGGAGTTTCGGACAGAGACATGAAGACGTTGAGAGTGAGAAACAAAACACTCCCTTGGGGGATTTCTAAACATTTACTTTCCCATGAAAAGATGGGGATAACATTTACAAGCAGCTGGAAGCAGAGAGGTGAAAGTACCAGGAAGTGAAGAAATAGGAAAGTAAAGGAAGTCAATGGCTCATTAATCTGAATGCATAATTTATTTCTATACCTCTGGTGAACATGTGCTTTTTTATAAAACCAACAGAGCAAAACTTGTGGAATAATAAGTGACCTCAACCACCTCCAGGTGTTCTGCATATACACTGAAGAAATCCAGCTGAAAAATCTCGTTTTTAAATTGATATTTTAGATCCAGCGAGCTGCCTGTAGATTCATGGTGTCTGTTGTGCATCAAAAACCTCCTTTTAGATCTAACCGGGTTTCCACAGGTGGTTTTGTGTGGATTTAAAGAAGTGAGCTTAAAGATTAAAAGCTGCAGAACAACCGGCGCTCCCTTTGAGCAATCAGTATTTATAGATTGGTGACAAGTAGCAGATGGACGGTATGAGCTGTAATTATTTAGATTGTCACATGTTTTTTTTTTTTCTTTTAAGTGCTGCAGCACATTCATGTTACAGTGAAATCAGATGGAGTTTTTATACACACACAAAGGTTCGAATGGAGAGTAACTGTGTGTGGCCTTACAACTAAAATCTTAAATGAACCTGAGATGATAGATGATGCAGTAAATCTGAACAGACAACATAAAGTCTTACACTTCCAAGATAAAAAGCTGTAAAATGAGAGATTGTATAAAATGTGTAGGATGGAGAATTAAAGGAAAGAATGAAGGATGTGGATTTTTCAATTGTGAGAAATTTAAATTAAAAGTATTTCTACTAATAGACCAGAGATTTAAGCCCCGCCCCCTTGATTTAAATGAACTTTCCTGAATAAAAAACAAAATTAATTGACATTAAATTGATGTTCATGGGATGGAACTCAGCTGAAATCAAAACAAGCGCCACCTAGTGGCTGGCTGCATTGTAAATTTTAAGCTCCGCCTCTTCATGTGAACATAAAAACTTACCTCAGATATTTTTTTAAGGTTGACACCTGATTATTTTTATAGTTCTTATTTTAATGCTGCATGTTTAAATATTCAGTTTAGCTGTAATTAGTCAATTGATATTAAAAGCTTCCTGATTGCGTGCAGGTGAGTAGAAGAGAGAGCACAGGTGAGCACTGAGGTTTGAAATTTTCCATCTGAGACATTTATAACACACTGTTGGTGTATAAAAAAAACATCAAACCTTTCAGGTTTTAAAACATCTGGATTTATTTAAATTAATTCAGGTATTTGACTGTATTTAAACAGACAGTGAGGTTTCATCAACGCTTAAAGATCTTCTGTAAAATCTTCACAAAGGCCAAAAATAATCAATAAAACATAAACAGCCCAAATGTTAATGGTGCAAATTCAATTTGTAATGAAAGAAGCAATTTGTTTGGTTCTTCAGTTTCAAGAATATTGAAATGGATTTTTCTTTACAGAGCAGAACGTGATTACAGATTATTTACCAGCTGCTAATGAAAAAAGACTGTGTCACAACATAAACACTCAGAGGCTCTTTGATGATGCCACTTTACTGCAGATTGGATTCAGAAGCAGATCTGCAGCTGAGCGTTTCTGTGTCCTTCCTGAAGTAAAACCACTCGTGAATTCAAAAGAAATCATGTTCCGTGTGTGTGTGACAGCTGATTCATGAGGCCATGAGAAATATTAAGCTGCTGTGTGTGTTGATCTGGCAGCCCCACTGACCCTAATTCATAATGACTCCATTGTCTTGGGGAACACAGACGTATACCCGGCGTAAATGAAGTAGGACAGGCACTTTAGCCGGGGAGATGAGGTGATTATAACTCATGGATTAGTCCTGCCTGGGAGAGGTGGATCATCGTTTTGGCACACAGACACACAAGCAGCACACAATCGAGCTGCCAAGCAGGCGTGTTAATCATTCAACCTGCTGGTTCGTGCATGTCCACTGAAACATTGATGAATTTACAAGGTGCATGCTCATGTTGACAGATACATGCAGATGAACATGCTTCAGTGGGTTCGTTCTGCTCACGAGTCAGTAAAGATTCATAGAGTAAAGCAACACGTCACTGAGGTGTAGATGAGCTCAGGTACAGGATTCTGGTTCTGCAGAGGTGGGTTTGAGCTGTAAACACTCGGGGGGATACAGGTGCGGTGCTGATGCTTTTTGAACTTTTGTACATCTTGTATGGAGGTGTAGGGCCGCCTGAGGGCCCACAAACCACCCAGTGACCTTTGACCTTGTAGACAGAGGTCCATCCTGATTCTCTGAATCTTTTATTCACTGTAGCTGGTGGACCTTCAAAGTCTGAGGAACATTTGTCTCAGATTGTTCCACAGCGTTTAGACTCAGCCTCAGCCTGGTGAACATCTGCCCATCTTCACATCTGGAATGTTCTGCCTCTCTGAAACACTCCTTTTAGTCTGTCATGTTACTGAGCAGCTGCCAGTTGGATTCATTAGCTGTCAAATGTTCTTCCAGATGTTTTAGATTGTTTATGTTCTACTGAGAACAAAATATAAGTGTCAGTCTATGAATCGTTGTTTTACATCTTACACAGAATCACAACTTTTTGGAATCGGATTACAGATTTTACTGGTAATTTATCAAATTTTGAAGGAAAAATGAGCCACTTAACAGATAAAATGTCTAAATAATGAATTACTGCCAACGTTATTGTTGTCAGGCTTCAACAGGCTGGGGTGTGTCAACATCTGGGAAACATCTGAGCAATTATTATGCTTTGGAATTTTCTCATTATGATTTAGGCCTTTTTTTTAAAGATCCCAAAAAACTGTAACTAACTACAAACGTTAGCATCAACATGCTTCAACAACAACTAACTTCAGTGGTTCAGCCAGAAGAAGAGATAAATAATAAAACTTTCAAGGAGTGAAGAAATCAGTGTTTTTGTTACTGGTTCTGAGTGTCTGGTTGGTTCTGGTTTGGTTCCTCCAGTCGGTACCTTTTTGTTTGTGGGCTTCCAGACCTTCATGTTGTCACGTTTTGTTTGATTAAGTAGGTGAACTGAAAATACTTGTTTAATACTGAAAATCAAACGGCTGACATGGGAGGAGCAGAGGTGGGATAAATCTAAACATGAGACAAGCAGTGATGAACACCGGACAAAGAAGGAAACTAAAAGTGCAGCTTTTAAACAAACTGAACACAAAGAGGCTAACGAGACGTGACAGGACACAGCTGAGGAGACAGAGAGAGAACAAGCTGGTGAGAGACACAAGGGAAACAAGGAGCACAGATAGTGTCAAAATAAAAGCTGAACAGGAAGAACAAAGGAGGACATAACAGGAAGGAGCAACACATAACCCCTAAAACAATCCCATAATTAATCCTAGAGAAAAACAAGACCACAATAGAAGAAAGGAAGAAAAACTAAAAAACCCTGAGACCCAATATATTTTTATTGCTCTGCTGTTTGAGAAGTTTTTGGTTTGAGTTGTTGAAACAGAAAGACAAAAACCAGCAACCAGATTTAGAGATATGTTAGTCACAATTTAATTTACAGTTTATTTTTAAGTTAGTCAAAATGTTCATCATTACTGCCGTGATGTGAATGAAAGTCATTTTCTGTTCGATAGAAAAACTAAATAAGGTGTAAAACAAAAACTTTAAAAACAAAAGCAAATGACTGAATTCTTCATTTAGTAGAAATCAGCCATTTTCATGTTATTTAAACTTTAAACTCGTGTCTCTCTAGTTCAGACTGATTTTATTCTTTTTGTTAGAAAACAACTTGACTTGTTTATGTTTTTATTCATGTAAAAATTGAGAGAAGTTAAATACTGAACAGGTAAAAAGGATTTAAACCTGTTGATCGTAAACCATGAAGGATCTCCACAGCTGATTGTCTTAAATGTTGTCTACTGATTAAAGCTCAAGTAGAACCGATTTCCCTCTGATCCAGTTTTCATTTTTTAATACCAAATTAAAATTCTTCTGGCAGATAAGATGTTATATTATCTCATGGTTGATTGGGAGGATGTTTTCCTTGTCAAGGGGATTTTGGGGGTTTTTCTGAGAACGGCCACTGTGGGGCGCACTGAGTCCTGAACTCAAACCAGCTGCACGTCTCGGATTCATCACAGAAACTTGAGTTTTATTTCTGTTTATTCAGAAAGTCACAAGATTTAATTTGAATCAGAAGGAAATAAACAAGCAGATGATCTTATAGATGTTACTGAGCAGAACTGAGTGATTCTCATCTCAGCCATTTTAACTAAAAAACTTATGAATAAGCTAAATGTATATTTAATAGAAACTGTGTACAATTTATTCAGAAAATTGCTGAAATCTGGTCACATGACCTTCGAAAAACTTTTTAAAGGATAGTTTAACATGTGATAGGAGCTTCCTGCTGATGTCTGGGAATCCTGCAGGAACCTCTCAGGGAGACTGGGAACGCTCCGTCAGCCAATGAGACGCTGCGCAGCCGTGAAGCTGTGCGCTTTAAAAGATAAACGAACCAAAGAATCCAAAGCTGCAGCGGCTCCAAGCAGAATCCCAAACCTGAATGAGGCTGCGCAGTGCACGCAGACGCTGATTCACACATCTGTTTTTTGCTAAATGCATCCTGATATCTGGAGAATTCTGCGGCAAATTGAGTCCAAGAAATCTGAAGACTCTTCCTTTCCTGGAGTTTCTTGGAGTGAAGGCTTCAGCTGTCAGGACGATCCTTTTTTTTTTCAGCGTGCAGCGGCTGGCAGGGTGGGAGGAGGAGGGTGGAGGAGGGGGTTGGTCCGGGAGAGAGCATGGCAGCAGGAGCCACTGCGCTGCAGACTTGGTTTGCCTCCGTTTAGACCCCAAAACCAGCCGCTTTCTGCGCTCCTGACGCAGCCGCTCATTAGAAGAGCTGGACAGGAGACTGTGCGTCAGACTCCAGGTTGGTTCCACTCAGCCTGTTGATCCGGACAGACTTCGAGTTCAGCCCAGAATACAAGCAGCTGGTTCGACTCGTCAACCGGAGAGAAGAACCGGAGCTGGACAGGTTCTGTGCTCAGAGCGCACGTTTTCTGCTGGTTTTTTTCAATCACAGCGCAAAGGACGTATTTTTTAACAACCGTTTCCTGCTGCGCGTCTCCAGCGTCGGTTCAGAAATCGATGTTGGATTTGGAGTTTGAGAAGTGCTCGCGGAGTTGAACCGAAGATTGTTCGCCTTCCGCAGAAATATTCGGACCTTTCTGTTGACTTTCACATCCCACACCTGCTTTGTGTTTAAGATACCGATGAACTGATCTGCTTCTACACAGACTGAAATCCCTTTGAAAAGAAGACAAACACAGAAGGAGCTGAAGAGGAATACATCGTGGACCGTCACCCGCTCCGCAGCGCAGCCTTTCACCGCAGAACCGAACCCGCTTCAGACATGCCGCAGGTGGAACCCATCCTGTTCCTCATCCTCATTATAGGGATGTGTGTGTACGGCCAGGACCCGGCTTCCAAGGTGGTCTCCGACCGTTATGCTGTTTTCTGGAACCGGACAAACCCAAAGTAAGTGTCTCGCGCGTCGGTTCTTTTAGAGGGACTCACCGGGACGCAGCTGCGCTCCGACCGCCGCTGCGGGAAAATCTGAGCTTTACTGGATGAAAATACATATTAAACCAATTGTAGCAGCATTTGGGTAAAAAAACAAAAATATATTAATCAATCAAAAGTCTCTGACTTGTTGGTGCAACATTAGCGGAGAATTTCCAGCTGGACTGACGCGCTGCTGACAAACTTCCACCTGTTTTGTAGACAGTTTGTTTTTTATGTTTCTAGTTTTATTAACTTGTTTTAAACACCAGCACGTTTAACCTGATTCATTTTACGCACACGTATTGTTACTCAGTGAAACTCTGCGCTCTTTAGCATTTAAAATTCAACTGGCTGGAGGTGCCAAAACTACTGGGTGTGTTTGAGGTGGAAATGAGGCACCTGCTGTAAAAGGAAACGCTCAGGTCTGCAGAGGAATCTGATCCCGGGACAGTGTTTTAGATTCACACTTATTGAGATGATGAAGTTACATTTAAGAAAGATGCAGGTGGAAACTTGTTTTTTTTCTTGAGCAAACTTTGAACATAACTGTGTACAGATGTGATATTTGTGTGTGTGCATGTGCGCGTGCATGGAGCTCTCCTCCGTGAGTCAGTGTTTGGCATCTGACCAGATAGTGATACAATGAGTGAGTGTGTCACTTTGCTTCGGTTGCTTTTCCCTTCAGTCTCTTTAGTTCAGTTTCAGCATGAGTCAAAGAAATATTTATCACCATAACTGGTTTGTTGGGCTTCAGAAACCAAACACACACACACACACACACACACACACACACACACACACACACACACACACACACACACACACACACCAGCGCTGGCGGGTGTCTTTGTGGCCCTGAAGCAACATGCGCTCACACACTTTGCTTGGTGTTACTCTCACATATGTAAACGTTGTGGTCGCTCTTTAACAGACAGAGATCTGCGACCGATAGCGTTCTGTCACTCCCAGGCTGCAGTTCTCTGTGGTTTTTTCTGTTTTTGGCCCTCAAACAGCTCCCAGCTTCCAAGTCTGGTATTTTGGTTGCTATGGTCCCCCTCCCTGTCCGCCTCCTCCTGGCCCATGCTGGGGAGGACAATGAGGGGGGTACACAGGGGTACCGCAGCAGCAGCCAAGGCTCAGCGGGCTCCTCCGTCTTGTGAGAGATTCACACATGCTGAGGTCACACACTCGACAGTAACCAGGCAAGTTGCGGGTTAAGCAGCACAGAGGGGACCGTTGTCAGGGTCAAAAACGGGGCAGTACCGCTGGCCATGGGGCCCGGTGACGGCCCCGGCACGGCACCCCGCCTCGGCTTTGTCTCTGCAGAATGGAGCCCAAATAAATGAGTAACTCTAAATGACTCTCTCCTTTTCTCATTCATGACTTCAATCTAAACCTGTGTAATGTAAACGAGGATCAGGTTGAAAGTGTTGGGGCCCCATGACCTGCAGCAGAACCTCATAGTGTCCCACACAAGCCTGCAGGCCCCAGATCCCCGCTGTTTAATGTAACCACAGTCAGTGTTGGATCCCTGAGAACCTGCTGCGATACAGATCCAACTTCCAGATGAGCTTCAACCCCTTCGCTGCTGCTCATTTGACCAAAGAGAAACGGCGTCCGGGTAGCGCGCCACACTCAGCCATTCATGAAATCCCCTACAGGAGCTCTGGAATTGAAATGGGAAGTGAGTCGTGAAAAAAGGAAATGCGTTGACATTTCACGTGTTTTTTCTGTTGTTTGGAAGGAGCTGAAGGGATGTAGATAAACATGAGCTGGTCCTGATGAAGGACTCAGCTGATGGGGGGGGGGGATCAAAACCCCGAACACTGGTGAAGTCATGAGTAACTTTAAAAACCAAAGCCAGTGTCTGAACATCTGGATGGACACGAAGCCTCCTGAGAGCGTTCAGGTAATCACATGATCAGAAGCTTGTTTGGTATCGATCAGTCGGCTGTAATTTGTTGTGAAGTAAAAATCTTTTCCAGACAGAATCAGTGTGTTAGTGTGTGTTTACACTGTGAAAAAACCTGGAATTTATCCTGATTTGAATATTAAACAAAAAGATGAAGGATTATCACAAAAACAGATGTGTTCTCTGAAAGCTGTTAAATGTTGTTCAGACGGATGAAAACACGCTGGATCTGCTGTGTCTGTACTTCAATGTGTTTCCACATGTTAAAGAAAACATTTAAATGTTTTCTGACGTCTCATTCTGCCAAAAAAAACACACAGAAGGACATTTCAGACTAATTATTGAACTAATAACTTGTGAGAAAACACCAAAAATACCAAATAAGAAGATATTAAACTCAAATTTGTGCTGCTGTAAATGATTCTGATAAATAGTGGTGTGTTGGTGAAGTACGGCAAGCAAAATGTGCCAATTCCAGCTGCAATCCATCAACACAGAAGATATGTTAAAATGGAAGTAACATCTAGAACGTCTTGCAGAGGCAACATGGCGGTTCTGTTTTCCATGCTGTCGCTCACTCTTTAAACTTATTTGAACTTTATTTTGGAAGTTCAAAGTTTATTTTAATATTAAATGCAACAAATTTCATTTGTAGTGTCTGAAAACCAGAAAACTTTAACTTGTTACAAACAGAATGAAGCATTTTAATAAGATTCAGATGGAAAAAATAATTAATTAATTAAAGATTTGAATAGAAAACTAATTTAACAAAGTATTTATCACACATATATTGATGATATATTTCCAGTTTTATGTCCATGTTGATACATTATGTTTTAACCAACATGGTGGTGCATTTCTCAACATCATACAAGATGCAACTCAAAATGCTTAAAACAACAAACATGTTGAATCACAAACTACAGGATGAAACACAAAAACAGATTATAATCTGCACCACACGGAGGAATTAACAGGATAAATAAGTTGTTCAAACACTTTATGCTTCAGACACTTTGTCCAGTTTACAATCATTTTAAGTGCTTCTTATCAAATCCATCAATACTATCTTTATAAATCTTGTTAAACATGTTTGAGATTAAAAGGTTTGTTAGATTGAAAGATTTGAGTTAGATGCAGAATGTTGTTGGATTATTTAAACAATCTTGAAAAGATCCACACAAACTTTAATCTATAAATGATCAGCTGTTGTAATACAGATTCTAATTCTGTGTTAAATATGCTCTTTAATAAAGTGACATCAGTCTGAAAATAATCTGAGGAAACTGCAACACAAGCTGATGTTTCGTGGTGGAAAGAGAAACGAGGCGCGTGCACGACGTTCAGCTTCACCGACTGAGTTGGAACCATATGATGGAGCAGAGTTGGGTATTTACTGCTGCTCTGACAAGCAGCTATTAGTGAATTCCCTGCTCACCGGTTATTTAGCTGCTTCATTAAAGCCCACTCGGGTCCATATGGTTCATACGCAGGCGTTGTCTTTCGCCTAAGGTGTTTATTTGTTGCTGATAGGTGGGATCAGCGCAGAATCAGGGCCGAGTTCCGACCCTAATCTGGCAGCCTGTTTGTGTCTCTGAATCCATGGAAACTGATACCCCCTGTCATCAAAGAACCTCATTGGGTGGGACTAAGGACCTGACAGCTGGGGAGAGGGATTCCTGCATTCAGGGAGAGGACTGTCACCCCGGGGGTTTCCTTTAATCCCTGATAATACCCAACCAAAGCACCCCACAGCAGATGCAACATATTTCTCTGTAAGACAATTAGAGAATCTTTTCAGTGGTTCATTTTCATGTTTGGTGTTAGTTTCCAGACCTGATCCAGACCTGATCCAGACCTGATCCAGACCTGATCCAGACCTGATCCAGACCTGATCCAGACCTTTTCTTACACTTAAACTCTTTTTAATCTCCACTTAAAGGCACAATACTGTTTTTTTTCCCAGCTGTGAGCTGATGTTGTGGTAGTTTCCCAGTAGCATTGTTCCGTGTGTTTACCCTCGCTTTCCCCTCTCAGCTGTTTTCCCGGCTCCCCGCCGCTCAGTTCCACTTGCAATAAAAAACGGACACAAAAAGACGACCACGTCCAAATATTGACTGGGTCTCGGTACCGCGGCCCTCTCCCAACGCCAGTGCCCGGCGCCTGAAAGGCTGCCATTGTTCTGCTCGTACTCAGCGGCCCATAGCCGCCTTTCAGACGGGGAGGAGGAGGAGTGTGCATGTGTTATCGAAGGTGGGACAGGAGGGGGGAGGATTGCAACCAGGGGGATGGCATGGCTTCGAGGGTGAGAGAAGCCTCCCAGGGTGGGGTCAGAAGCAGCGTTTCCACCCGCAGGAAGTGTCAATCTCCAGAGGCATCAAAGAGAGCGGGCTGAATGTGATTTCCTGCAGCGGGGGCTTCAGGAACTATCAATAAACGGAACCTGAGAGGTTCTTATCTCAGCTCTCCATTTTATTACAGACTGCAGGAGCTTTAAGCTCCTCGCAGCACTTCAAGATGATGAGATGAAAAAAAGAGTCATAGTTACTCATCTGAGTCATAACCTCCCCTCCACCCATCCATCTCCCCCTCCTGTTCCTGTTCCTGTGTGTGTGTGTGTGGGGGGGGTTAATCAGTTTTAATGTACACAGACTGAACTTTCTGCTTATTTCTAACTCAGTTTTCTGCAGAACTAGAAGCCCGTCGTCATGTGGTGACCCCCGTCATTTCTTATGCTCTTTCACCCCGCCTGCAGAGGGGAGCCGCCCGACCCCCCCGACCCGTCATGGTCTGACTAATAAGGCAGGGGCCTCGGGCTGCCAGGCTGTGATTGACAGGAACTAGCGACTACTAATAAGAATGGCAGGTTTATTACTTCACAGTTATAATCCTCCATGTTGTGGCTCCGCTCATTCACAGGGGCCAAAATAAAAAACTAAGTGAGGCATTTTTAATTGCAGTTTGGGTTTTTTCTCAGTTTAAGTTTCTAACCTCAAGAATCTGAACTTCTGTTGAGAAAAAACTAAATATTTGCCTGAAAATTTAGTTTCAAATTTTTTTCTTTTTTTTTTTTTTTAAAAAGCACAAAAATAATGAAAAACCTGATTAATTAAAGAGTTCAGATAAATTATCACAAAGATGTTAGAAAGTAATGAGAAACACTAATATGGACGAACATCATCACTGGTGTTTAATCCAGCTGCAGTGAAAACAAAACATCTGTAAATATCACTAACTAGTGACCCTGAGATCACTAATCTGGTTAAAAATCCAGAATTTTAAACCACCCAGAACATGATGGTATCTGTTTATAAAAAAGAATCTGATGGTGCATCAGCTTCATGATGGAGGACAAAATGTCCAACAGGACACAAGAAATCAAGACAGCAAGAATCTTTTTGGTTGTTTTTCTAAAATAATTCTGGTTTTCTTTGAAACTGTTTGCAGAAACGTCTTTATACACACAGAAACAGAAAAAAACGTCTGTAAGAGGAAACCTTAACCCTGGATTTAAACCATGAATAAGAGGTGGAGGCGGAGCTATGACATCAGATTTGTAAAAGGTCAAAGTTTAGCTGTCTCATTAAAAATAAAAATATCTTTTACGGCTGTTATCAGGTCGTTTCCATGTGGAAGTAAAACTAAAACAATAAAAACAATCTGTTTTAATAAAAAATGTTTCTGGTGTGGACTAGATGTTCATGCTTGATGTGGTTTGGCTCTTTATTCATCAGTAACTTTTATCAGTTACAACAAAAAACACATGATTTAGATAAAATGTGATCAGCTTGAGAAGTTTGAGCTCATGTTTATCTAGAGAAGCTCAGTCCTCCCCGTCCTGCTGGAATGTTTTCAGATGAAGGAACTTGGTTGAATGACTTGATACGACTCATTGTGTCCAGATGTGAAACTGTTTGGCTTCTTGTGTTTGAGATGCGCGACAGTCAGTGTGCTAGTGGGAATTCCTGGGTCCTAATCTCAGCCGGGTCCTACTCTGCTCCACAGAGGGTCACTTTCTGCCGTTTTAATCTTTACTGAGGCTTTTTTTGTGTACTCTGTTAAATGCAAGTGGTGAAATGACATCCCCTGTGTCTTTGTAGCCACCGGTGAGGGTATTAGCAAAGAGGCGCTAAGGGGCTTAAGAGGTCAGCCTTCCCTTTGTGTGGAGACACAAAACACTTCCTGTGGGACCCTTCACCCCTCTCTGTTCTTCTCTCAGAAAGCCAAGCCCTGCCTGACCATTCACATTAATCAGCCTTAGCTCCTAATGACTGCAGTAAAGCTTCTGAAAAGTGCTTCCAAAAGGTCCTAAAGAGCCACTAAGCTGCTAACAGACTGGGCACAGCTGATGCTGTTTGCAGGGCATCAAAGATGGCAGGGTGGGGGCTCAGTCATCCCACCACCTCCACATAATCCTTTTACACCACAAAGATGGTCTAAAACATGATCTGAGACATTAAAGGGTTTCTGTAAAATAACTTTTCCAACATTCTTGATTTATTAGGAAAGAGCAAACAGGAAGCAGCGAGTTGGAACGTCAGCGCGGTTTCTAACGTGTGCACAAATACGAGCTGTTTTTGGTACGCTGCACCACAGTGCGATGGTTTAAACTGCAGTTTGATAGGTGCAGATGTTTTCTCAGCTTTCTTCATGAAAGTTTAAAAACTTTTCTCTGAGTCGATAATCATCTGGAAGATTCTTTTCATCTGCAGCTTCTGATGAGTTTTCTCTTTCTCCTGAGCTGCACATGCAGCTCGACCTGATAAACCCTCCCAGACTCATCCAGATCACCAAAACTCCTCATCCAGAGTTTAAAAATAACGTTAGCATCAAAACAACAAGAACAATTCATGCAGTGAGTCACAGATCGGAGGCAGCATCTGGAATCAAACTACCAACCTTCCAGGTGCTTTTCCTCATCATCCTCAGACATTCCTGGACTGATCAGGTCAGATGAGACTGAATGAGTTCTGGACCAGTCAGGTGGAAGTTCTTTGTTGCCTCAATCGAAGGGAAATCCTCAAATTTACCTTCAAATAAATCTTTTCTTTCTGGTTTTTAAACCTCCGAACATTCTGGAAACATTCTTCTAACTGTAGCGTTTCTTCCTGCGACGCAGCGGCTGGTTTATTCTGATGAGGAGACACATGAGCAGGACCACATCACAACCGTGTTCACCCTAAACCAGCAAGGCCAAACCTCGGACTGAAGGTTTCTGGAACTCAGTCCGGGTCTGTGTGGCTTTGGAGCGACGCCTGACTCTGAAACGTTTCAGAACTCCTGCTTGACTCATTTTTTCCTGTAAAGTTCTTTAACGGCTGCTGATTTTCAGGTTTCTGTGATTCTTGGAGGAAGTTGGAGGAAGCAGATGTGACGACGCTCTCAGTGCGTCATGAAAGATGGAAGTTTTTACCTCCAACATAAACCAAAACGCGTTTGACGAGGCAGATTGTGAATTAGTGAGAGACGTTTTGTGTAACCTCTCGGGCGTTTATCTGATGTTTCAGCAGATTTAGCTGTTTTGTGGCGTAAAGTTCTGAAGGAACTCGTGTTATTTATCTTCGTGCTGCTTGGCGTGACTTCCTGGGACCTTCGTGTGGATCGTTGAAAGCGTTTCCTCCTGTTGGATTTCTGCACACTTTCTGCTTTGGGACACATGAAATATTTAAAAAGCTGTTTGTGATCTCACGGTAGAGCCTGGACGAACTTTCACACGCAACCAGGAGAAATCCAGGTCAGGACCGCCATCATGGCTCGACCTCGCGGGTTCCACTGATCCGCTCTGGCGTTTCTGACCAATTCAGTTGTTTTAAATTTACTGCACAGCTTGAGTTTCAGGGTCGTTAATTGAAATCTCAGACTGTCAGGATTCACACGCTGATGACTTTTCCTCGCCTTCTACCTTTTGTCCGTGGCGTGCAGCAGAGCGCAGGCAGCCATCTTCCAGATTCGACTCCATCTTGTTTCAGGGAAAGAAAAGTAGGTTACGAATCCTGGGAAAGTCACATGATCAGCTCCTGATCGGTTCTGACCTGGAACGAAACCGGTTTCTGTCTGTTTAGTTCAGATTTATTAAAAAATTGAGTTTTTCTAAAAATTGGTTCTTTTAGATTATTATTGACCTTCAAGGCAACTATTTTTTAACTATTTTTTTAACGCAAAATATTGTTAAATTTTTATCATTATTTTAATTTATACACTCAAAATGTTTTAGTTACAATAAACATAAATTAGAAGTAGTTTAGAAATTATAGGAAATTTTGTAATTAATAAAACTTTTGGCTAAAAATAAATTCTATGAAACAACTCTAAAATAAGTAATTACACAAACTAAAATATCAGTTTGGAATATATTGAATCAAGAATTTCATCCATTTTTAATCTTTATTTAGCAAAAATAACTTTTACCTCAAATTAGATTTTTTTTGTCTGACAATATTTTGATGAAATCTCAATAAGATAAAATTTTAATTAGTGTGTTTCCACTAATTTGTGGAGGCACTTGAATTTATAATATTTGGGATTAAAAAAAAACTGGATTCACTTGTTAGCAAGAAACACAAATCATGTGACAAAACTTTAAAAAAAAAACGAATGAAACAGCAATAAAAGCCAATTTACTATTTAAATATTTAAAATGTGAAGAATTTGTAATTTTTGTTTTGTTTGCGTTTTTAGCTTATTTGTAAAATTCAGAGTTTTAAACTTGTGTATAAAGAAAATTCTAAAAAAAATCTGAAATTTCTTTTAAAAATCAGTTTCTATTAAAAGTCCATTTTGTGTCCAGAAGCTGCTTCAGACACGTTTCATTTGGAGCTTTTTAATTTAAAATTTAGAAATATTTACTGAAGTTTATCTGGAAAGGTTGAAATTTGGGAGGAATTAAAGGAAAATGCATCTTTTTTCAGAATATTTATTAAAAGTCTCGATGATGCAGCCGAAGACGAAATTAATTCAAAATTTTTGTTTAAAAAAAGGGAAGTTTAGTTTTTTCTTCACAGTAAAAACTTCAGTTATGATGCTCAACTTTTCTGTTTCATCAATTTATTTTTTTTTTTTTTGGAAGAACAAAGTTTTTATTCTCTCACTAACAATTAAAACATGTTTGTATAAAGTTTGTTTATGAAGCTCCGAGTCTTTCTGGATGTTCCAGTCGCGTGTTGACCCACTAACACATTCCCGCTCGTGTTTGTGTTGTGCTCAGATCCGCCGGTGCGCCCCACCCTGTATGAGCCGGTACCGTGACGTGGCGGCGTGGCAGCAACATGCAGGCGGACGCTGCGAGCGCTGGCGCTGATGATCTACTTTCATGTCTTGGCTCCATCAGGGCCCCGAGTTATTCTAGTGTATAATTGATGGAGGAGTTAGAATAGCAGAAGTAATGCGATGAGAGGGTGCAGCCAAGCGGAGCGAGGGATCGCGTGCGTCGGGCTGCAAACATTGCAGGGGACGAGAGGAGGGCATCTGGCGTAACAGGTCCCAGCGCTGGCTCACCGCCCTCACTGCTCACCGCCTCAGCCAATCACAGCGCTCCTCACCTCTACCAATGAGGTGCCTCGGATGAGCAGAGTACTACAGCCTCATCACTCAGATCAGAGAGTATCATTCCAGCTGCTGACGCCGTCGTGTTTGTCCTTCCTGAGACGATGTAAATCACAGCGAGGAGCTGACCTCAAGAATGTAAACTCCTCATAATCAGCCCGAACAGGGAGAATCACACCTAGATGAGCATCTACAAAGAGAAACTAATGACCCAACAAGCTGGTATTGTCTGTCTAACAAAAGGGACGAGCTCAGATAACCTGCTCATGCAGCTTCAAAGAGTCGGAGCAGTCCGGCAGGGACGGCGCTCGGCTCACTTTCAGTCACACGCATATAAAAACTCAACTTTTAAACTTGTTTCACGTCTTAACAAAGATTCAAAAACATCAACGCAAAAGAAACCAAAGATGAAAGAATAAAGACTCTTAAAGGATAAAGAACAAACAAAATTTTAGATTATTTTAAAGCAACTTTATTTTTTTAGAAAGCTTCTTCAATATTGATAAAACAATAATAAAATAATGAAACTTTTTGACTTTCTCCTGGCAGGTGGATTGATAATCTGCCTGGTTTTAAAATGAATTGAAATTAGGATTATTTGACTCAACCTGAAGTTTTTGGTTTTGAGTCCTACATTCAGCGTCTTAATGTTCAGATTTTAATAAGAATTTATTACAAAGTTTTTCCTCTGCAGCAGCGGCGTAATGAAAACAGCGAGTTGGGGAGAGTTTTTGGTCTCTGCTGATGTCTGAAGTCGCTTCGGAAGCTCAGACCCGTCCGAGCGGAGCACTTAGAGGCTGCTGGACCGGGAGCGGGTCTATTAAGATCATAAAATCCTGCTCATAAAGATGTTTTATTTGTTTCCTGAGTGTGTCGGCTGCTTAGGTTTCCATCAGAAACCTTTATGGCTCAGAGCTCATATTTCTGTCTCTGCATGGAGGTGACTATTAAGTTTTAGTGGACTTTTGTAAGTAGCAGAATTTGGTCACATAGAGTTCAATTGTCACATTTTCTGTTTCCTAAACAGATTCTAAAACCTGGAATCTGATACTTTAGAATAAATGTTTCACTTAAAACCTTTTTTATAAATATTTGTATTTTTTATATTTGTTTTATTATTTTTTATGGCTGGGGGTAATCAGATCACGTCACCGAAAAAACTATATTTGGAAAAAATTAGATTTTAGGCAATTAAATAATATAATTCTAATTTTGGATTCTTAAAATAAAACTTTTGAATCTTAAAAAAATAATAATTTCAGCCTATAATGTGAATTATTTACTTATTTAAATGTGAAATTGCAATATTTTACTATAATTTTACTAGAAATTTTTGTCAATTATGTACGTTATAAATAAAAATATTTAATATTGTAAGAATAAATGGGTTATTTTAAAATACAATTTAATTGTGTAGTGTACTAAAACTACCTATTTAGGTTTTAAATTACCTAAATAAATCACAGTTGTTTTTAAAATAAATAACTTTTTAAATTTTGGGTAAATTCATAAAAAAACATTTGTTTTATATTCAGATAAAAAAAATGCTATAAACAGTAAAAGTTTAGATTTTCTATATGTTGTCCATAAATAACATTCGGGGATATTAAATGTGAAATTTCCTCAAATAATTCAGTTTTTACCTAAATTAATTGGAACGAGTGAATCTGAAGATTTTCTGCGAGGCGTGTTTGTATTTTGGGGATCTTGTGACGCTGTTTCATCCTTGTTTTGTCTTGTTGGAGTCTGATGATGAAGAGGAGGATAACTGGAGCATCATGTGGGATGCTGAGGTTCTCTAACAGCTCCTTCAGATCACGTGCTCTCCAGAAGTTGTGCTGTCGAGCTCTAGACACGCGATACACAGGGGGGTTGGAGAAACACGCCCGTCCTCACACGTCACACGCGTTTACCTCTCAACCAGCCACTCCTGAACGGAGGCTGGCCCGCTCGGAGGTTTGCCCAGCAACCCAGCAGCATGGTGGGAAAAGTGGTGACACTCTGTTGTTTCAGTTTAAAACCCTACAAAGATCTTCACAAACAGTTTGAAATTTAAAGATGTGGATGAAATTTGACATTTTTTGTTGAATTTGAAGCAACTTGCATGAACTCACTTGTTTTTCTGGTTGGAAATGAGGTTACACAGTTTCTCCTTCACAGTAGAAACAGATAAATATGCTAATTTGATCCAAACCCTGGCATAAAAAATGTTTTGTCAAAAAATGTCCAATCTGCATTAACTGGGAACCTCCTGGCAGCCAATGAGGCATGAAGCAGCTGTGCCAGCTGTGCTTTCATTGGCCCGTCGAGCCCAGAGAACCAGAACTGCACCAGAAACACCAGCGTGGAAATGAATTCCTGTTGCCTAAAGGAGGCAGAGCTGATAATGCGGCGTGATGAGTTGGTGCTGCAGTTTCCTGCAGGATTTAACGTGAAATGGCAGCAACTTTGTGTTTGGTCACTACAAACTGTGACAAGCAGCGCGAACGCCGGAAGGCGGCCTGAACCCACATTTTCTCCTTAATTACTCCTTATAGATTTGCATTCATCTTATTCTTCAAGTTTATGGTAAATTATATTAAAATTCACATAAATACACTTAAAGCAAATAAACATTGCTCATTATATATAAAATATTAACATTTGAATGATTATTTCCTGTTTTTGTGCGTGTAAACAGATGAATTTTTTTAAACATATATGTTTTTTAAATCCATCATTATTAAAAAAGACAAAAAAAATCAACTTTTTCATTTAAATGTCAAAATTTCTCTGTCGCTGATTTTTTAACCAAAACGTAAAAAAGCAGTAAATTTAAACTTGGTTACAGAAAATGTTTTTGTTAAAAGAAATTTTTTTTAAAACTTGACTTTGACCTTCATCCAGAAGGTGAAACATCAAGCAACAAACCTTTTGGATTAACATGTCCTGATGACTGTAATCTACACAAACCTAAAGAAATTAGAACATCCTGTTCGGCTGCACCAAAAGTTTTACAAAATAAAAAAAAGTTTTTTTAACTTTATAATCCAAAAATTGAAATCATAGTTAAATGTAAAGTAGATATTTTAAAGCAAAAAAGACTAAACACCATATATTATTACATCTTTTCATAATAAAACATGTTAATTGTAAAAATCTTGTGTTACTTTAAGATTTCATTAAACATTATTCTGCTTGTGATTTCCTAAAATAATAAAATTTTATCTAAATAATGTCTATTTTTAGAAAATCACACCCAAATTTTTTTTACAACCTTTCAAATTAGTTTGTGCGAGGGTGCGGGTTGTTTGTCGTGAAAAATTTATTTAAAACCAACGTGTGTATTAATTTAATCTTAAATCAAGACCTGAGAGAGTCATTCTGATCCAAACCAGCAGGAAACGTTTAAAAGACCGAGTTAACGAAATGAAACTCGGCAGGTAAAGAAGGCGGTTTGATTTTAAAAAGATAAGCAGTCCTGGTTGTTTCCCCAGCTGATGCTGCTTCCAGATGTTTGTCATCCAGCTGCTGTGGCTCACATATCAGATAGAAGTCGGGTGATTAAACAGTCCACGTCCTCCATGTGTGCACATCAACCCAGAGAACGCTAGTCTAAGTTCATCTAAGTGCTCCTCAGCCTTCAAACAGCACAAAGGTTTCAAGCCTTCTCCACAGTTTGACCCAGTTTTCTGAGTTTACGATACATCAGTGCTTTTAATTTGTTGGAAGCTCTGCGGGTGCAGACACACACGTCTGCAGACGGCAGCGTGATCGCGCTCATGCAAAGGTCATGCATGTCTGCACACGGCGGTAAACGCACACAGATAAAGACTTGTGAGCTGAACGTCAGATGTTTATGCTGTAAGTCAGCTGCTCGATCATTTGTGATTAATCAGCCATGAGAACTTTTGAATTAAGAGCAGCTTTTCGCGTCAGAGTAACTGCAGCCTGATCCGTCTGGTCTCCATGTCGATGACACCGAGTGCTCGTCTATTATAAGGATTACTCAAGTCAACGTTTTTAATCCAGAGTAAACCAGTACTAGTGGAGATACTTGGGATTTTACACAAGCTTAATGACAAGATCATTCAACAAAAAATGTTAAAAGGGAAAAGAAAAAAAGGCTTTTAAGAGTTTTTTTTTTGTTTGTTTTAACTTTGCTTGAAACATCAAACACAGATAATAAAATCCTTTTGTTATTTATTTGTTGGCATTTTAAAATCTTTTTGAATATATAGTAACTGCATTAGCCTAATGTAAAAAAAAATAAACTGCAGCGTGTTGTCAGTGGTGCGGTTTGTATTAAAAATTGGTAGTTTTGAGACTGTTAGCTTACACCTGTTTAATCTAAACCCGGGTGTTTATATCAGAAGTGGCACATACAGACCGTTGTTATGCTGCATCCTGTAAACTTTAGTAGACCACAGTTTTTGAAAATCAGGACTAGTTTGTTTGTTTTCTCTGGACTGCAGATGTTAGCTAGTTATGCTAAATGTTGGCTGCCATACACGGGCAGTCAAAATGGATCATTCTTGTTTCTTTGTTTTTGTTTTGTTTGAGTTGTTGCAGTCAGTTTCAGAACATCCATGAAAAGCATGTAGGGGATGAGTTTCTATGAAGGCTGTGACCACTCTTGCGCCTCCAGACAAAACAATAATAAACAGTGTATATTCCTCATTGTTGTGTTGGAAGCTGCAGTATTTGTATTTTATGAAGATCACATGTAAGATAGTGGGGTTTTTATTGTTTGTTTTTTAAAAAAAATGTGAAAAAAAGGCAATAGAAATTTGTTTTTGATTTTATTAAAGTTAAAACATTTCTAGCTTTCATCTCTGAATATAATAATGAATTTAGTAGCTGGTGAAATATGTTGGAAATAAGATTTTTGTTGAATGAAGCACTTTAAGGAGCTCAAGTTTTTTATTTATTTGCAAGAAAATGTAAGTTATTGGAGCAGAACGTCTGTGAAACAATTTTTACAGTGTGATTGGAGGTAAAAAATAGAACATTTCCAGTTTTACAGCAAGTTCTTGTTTTTTTATATTATCAACATAAACTCATATTTAGCACCATGCAGGAAGCTTTAGCCAAAAAAATTTTAAACTTGCACATCTGGAGATTTCAGCTTTTACTTAGGACCCAAAAATTTGCTCAAAATTCCATATTTGATAAATTCAGATTATTTTTGAGTGGCAAATAATAAAATTCTGTCAGGAGCTGCTTGTTGACCAAAGTCTGAAAAGATCTGACTCTGACTTTGTGCTCAGATTTAAAGAAACAATATCTTTGTAATCATGTGGGTATTATTGGCATTGAAATGCATCAGACTCACTCTGCATGGCATGTTCCGGGCACAGTGTTCCCTCCCCACAAATGTTTCTCCTTCTGCCCTTTTGTTCCGCTCCAGAATGGAGTTGACGCGTGTGAAACCGAACGTGATACCAGGGGCCCGAGAGTTCATTATTCACTGGTGTTCTCACGGAGCGAGTGAAAAATCACTCCTTTGTGTCAAAGAAGAAAGAGCCTTCCTCTGACCTCATGGTTGCAGTGTAATGTCAAAAGGCCCAGAGGTTTGTGTGGTGTAGCCACACCCACTCTGTTGAAGCGCTGCCATGGAATCTGACCAGGGTCCCTCATTCCTGAGAGAGCTGCAGGGAAAAAAGCCTCTTGTAAACAAATGTTTGGATCCCACATTGTACACCACACTAATTGGACTTTGGCTGCTCAAACCATCTTTTCTCCAAATCCAAATAGCACATTTTCTGTTTTCTCTTCACTTCAGACCACATTCACTCTCCGATTTTGGCTCTTACATTGAACATGTTGAGTTTTTCTCTCTGAAATCTGTAAAGCATCGGACTGAAACACGGCTTCCGTGACACGACTGAGATCAGGACTTCTTATCACAAGCTGAGCCTTAAGAATAAACATGTTACTGATACTGGATGTTAATTTAGAGGAAAATATGAAATGATTAAACTTAAAATTGATTGAGGGCTTTATAAAATAGTTTTAATCAATTTGCCAGGAATCTTAATGTTTTTAATTATTTTTTATATTCTTTTGTTTTTTCCTGGAATAAAAAATATATTTTTTATTTTCATGAAACAGAATTTCGTGAATTTAAAAAAAAAAAATTGCTACAAGTGAAAATTAAACGGTTAATCAATTAATTAACAGTTAATCAGTCAGTTTTTGTCATTAACTAAATAAAAAACAGCAATAAGATAAGAACATCAATCAATCAGAAAAGTGGGCGGGGCTTACAACATATGCAGCAGCCAGCCACTAGGTGGTGCTTGTTTTGTTTAGTTTTAGCTTCCATGTTGCTGTGTCCAGTTACTGTATATATAAAAATATAAATATTATAATATTATAATCTGATAGTGAAACATTTTAGAGTTTCCCTTTTTAAACTGCTGAATAACTGTTAATAAGCTGCTTTTCAGGGTTTTTAATATCACCTCTTTGAGTATGTAAATAGTCGATATTTAAATTCAGGTGTGGGTTGTCAATATGAATTAATATATTTTTAAACTAACTGACTTTACTCTGTGGACATGATGGATTTATTGTCCCGTTTTACATAATTAGCAATAAGAATGTTCCAGTAACTGAATCTTTTGTTTTCATATATTGATGAAACCATTAATGTTCCATTTGTCATGTCTGAAAGCAGCTTTAGATGAACTCATGCAGATTGAAGAAGCAACAGGATACGATGGAGATCAGTTCCTTCATACAGTCCATTGCATCATTGATCTGTTCAGATGCTGTTTGATATTTTGTTTCTTACTTCAAAAAGACTTCCAGAACTCAGAAACGTGTCTACTTTGGCTTCACCAGATGTTTCTGCAGCAGCTGCTAAACTCTTAGTTTTAATTCCAGATTTAAACTCAATCACAGACAGTAATGAAGTTTTCATAACGGATCCTGGTGTGATATATGATGGTCAGTTTTAATCACTCATAATGATGACACGGTTCTACCACAGCGGCGCTCTTATGAGGTTGATTTTGGACTCTGTTCCTCCATTTTTCCATCGTCTCCTGCCTCCCGCGGCTGCCTTGTTAGCCAGGAATGTGGAAATGGCACATTCTGCTAAACTTCATGGGAAAAACGTCGCTTCTTCTGTGGAGGAAGAACGGTTAATGGATTAAGCGTCTGCTGTTTCCCACCCGGGGATCGAACCTGGGTTTATTCAGGCTAGATGCCCCCCTCCCTCCTCCTATCTGGTCTAAGGCTAATAGGCATGGCTAACGTAGCTCAGCTTTAGACCCTGGTCCTTCGCCATGAACTTGGCTTTCTTGCCCTTCTTTACCCATTCATGTCAGCAGGCTCTGGCATTCTTGTTGTGTTTTTTAAGTGTGTTCACTTTGGACAGCGATGAAAGGAGTATAGGGAACACGGGATCTTAAATCACTTAATGAGGGGAGACAGGCAACGCTTTTGTCCAGCTTGTTCTGGAGCTGCATCCAGCCAAAGGCCTCTAACGGGCTCTGACACCTCGCTTCGCTGCAGACCTGAGTGTGTGTTTCAGTGTGTGTGTTGGGGCTTCGCCAGCATTGCTGCAGCCTTCTTGGCTTCGGTGCACATCCAACTTTTTTCTTACTCAACATCAGAATTTATCCACAGTTCCTCACCAGCTCTGCATGTTTATTTGGTCTAAATTATGTCTGTGGGCAGCAGGAAGCACATTTCTGCATGCGGTGGGGTGAAACAGTCGACCACATCGTGTGTTCGCCCGTAACGTCGCAGGACGGAGGTCAGGTCCCTCCGGGTGTTTGGCTGTGCTGACTGAGGAGGAAGAGAAAATCCACAGCAGGAAATAAATAAACAAGTGGCAGCAGAGTTTTACATGTTGGTATTTGGCCTTGAAAGTCCCAAATGGACCAGCGGTTCCTGGTTCCCGGTTCCTGACTCAAATCCCCTCAAACAGACAGATTTTTCTCTCCAGTTTGATTCATTTCAATGCGTTAAAATTTAAAACTATTCTTGACTTTATTGGCAAACCTTTCGACAAGAGAAAAATCTTCTGGATAGAAATATTTTTCCATTTTTGGTCCCGTTCATTACCTTGTGATATTCTATAGGATCAAATTCATGGACTCAACAACTAAATAAACCTGCTGATCCGAACTTTTCCATCCAGTTTTTACAGAATGTGAGTTTCATGCTTCTAATCAGTGAACAAACAGGAACATTAGTGCAAATACAACATTCACACATTATTTATGTTTCAGTTTTATTACCTCGGGGAAAAAAAAAAAAGAAAATATCTAACGGTGTGTTTGTGTTTGTGACCTCATGCAGTATTTTTCATTTAAATTAGATTTGGCTTAAAAATGTTTTGTGATGAAAGAACGAAAAATGTTCGTGACTCGATGGCAGATGAATGTAAAAAATACACGATAAAAAAACACAAATATTCAATTAATCTTCATCTTCAAATCCTGTAAATAAACCGGCTCATTTGTTGAAAAAATATATTAGAAACATAAAGTATGTACTCGGTTCTTGGTGTAACAGAACTTGTTGGTTCCAAATCTTCAGGTGAATTTCAGAACTCATGAAGAACAAGAGCAGGTAGATAAAAGGATCATCTGAGTTTGTGAGGTTAGCAGAAAGCTAACGAGTTTTTCTCTAAAACTGTTCCAGGGTTAGACTTAGTCTGGTTCTAGAGCTGATTGGTTCTAAATAAACCTGCTTGGAATCAGTGTGATGTTCCACATCTGCAGAACCGTGCTGCTGAGTCTGGGTCGTGACCCCGATGACTCCTGAGATCTCCACAAATCAAGCTGAAAGTAGAAGTTTTTGCTAATAAACTCGTCTTTTAATTAAAGTAATTTAAAGTAATAATTTTATCTTGAAACCAGAACGCAGACAGTCAACAGTGAAAAGCTGTAAATAAAGAAACCGGATCCGAACGGACCCTGATGAAAGTCAGAATGACAGTTTCTTTCTTTAGCTTGTAGATATGCAGTGGGATTAAATATTCTGTCTAATCTGAAGGGCCGGAGCAGTGAAGGCTCCATCTTCTGACATCACATGCCCCTTTTCCACTAGGGTCAGGTCCGACCCGATTGGGTTGGGTCAGACCTAAACAGGTCGGGTCAGCCCCAGGTCAGCTTAGCAAGTGGCATGATGTCATTCGTGATCAACATGAGTAGTAAACAAATGTGAACATGCACATTGAGAGCATGACACAACAACGGAGGACGTCGAGGTTGAGATTGATTCTTCAGCACCAACACCTTGAATGAAGTAACAAGTAACGTGTCGTTGTGGCCAGCTGTTTATTTGAGGTCAATCTGGCGCCGTTCTATGACATCACTTCACGTGCACACCGCCAGGCCAATCAGTGGCTACCACTACGTAGGTAGGCGTGTAACTGACATCACTTTACTGGACCAATCAGACCATAGGTGGATGTGTTGGGTCACGTTGGCACACCAAGGCAGAGGTGGTCCAACAAAAGGGTTCGGGTCAGATCAGACAGAGTTAATAGAACAGGTCTGAATTATCCTGGTCTGAACCATCCTGGTCTGAACCGTCCTGGTCTGAACCGTCCTGGTCTGAATCATCCAGGTCTGAACCATCCTGGTCTGAATCGTCCTGGTCTGAACCGTCCTGGTCTGAACCGTCCTGGTCTGAATCATCCTGGTCTGAATTATCCTGGTCTGAACCGTCCTGGTCTGAACCGTCCTGGTCTGAACCGTCCTGGTCTGAACCATCCTGGTCTGAACCGTCCTGGTCTGAATCGTCCTGGTCTGAATCATCCTGGTCTGAATCATCCTGGTCTGAACCATCCTGGTCTGAACCATCCTGGTCTGAACCATCCTGGTCTGAATCATCCTGGTCTGAATCATCCTGGTCTGATCTGAACCATCCTGGTCTGAACCATCCTGTTCCAGAACCTCGCTGACTCTAGTGGAAAAGGGACAACAGTGTCCTTCACCTTCTGCTGCTCCACATGTCCTGCAGCCATGTGAGGAGCTGCTCAGTATCACCTACCTCCACCTGCGTCTCCTGTGTCCCTCTGACATCACTTCCTGTCAGAACCTTGATGACTGTGTGAAGTCCTCACCCTCTGATTGTCTCCAGCATGCTGATGCAGGACAAACTTCTGTCCTCATCAAACAAATACAAGTTTATCTTTAACTTTGATTAAACAGAATCTCTTTAGACGCTTCGTAACAAACACATGATGAAACTCTTCAGCTGTAGAACCGAAGCACATGTGTTTGAGTGATTGCACGTCACCAAGAACTCAAGATTTATATGTTGTTCTCAATTTAGCTTCAGTTCTTGGCTGTTAGGCCTCTCTGTTCCCTTCAGCTGGCTCCAGTCCGGTTCTTTTCACGACTATACAAAACGAGAGGAATGCAACGAAGTTCCCATGGTAAATCACATTCACATTTACATTCAAGGGCTCGGCCAGAATCCTGCAAACATTATGGAACAGGCTGAGTTCTGGCCCTCAACAGGACTCCATTAAAAACCCATCAGGGTCTGCTCTCAGGTTGCCATAGATACCACAAGATTTACAACCCTTCAGGAAGTACGTCCAAATATGGATACAGCTGTTTACAAGATACAGAACAGACATGACTGAAAACCAAATAATGATCAATAAAGATAAAACAACTTAAATTACTTCTACAGAAAGTTTGTGCAACTGTATTTTTGTCTCGCATAAAATGTCAAATATCAGATTTAGTTAACTTTTAAAATAAATGTCTTTGTATAATTTAGATTAAAGTTGTTTTAACATGTAGTTGATGTTGAATCTGTTATTGATTGACTGATTTTGTTTTTTTATGATTGATTCTAACATCAGTCTTTAGAAGTCAGTCAGTTCTAAAAAAAATATTTACATTTTTCAAAATTCTGAAAAAAACTGTCTGACTTTGATTTAGTTTTGAGGTTCGATATGAATTAAAAAACATTCTTGTGCTGTTGTTTATGAAAGACTTGTGATGATTTCAGTCCCTGAGCAAACCGAATAAACAAACAAAGCTCTGAGAGATGACAACAAACATTAAGACCTTTCAATCTGCTACATATGACTTTATTATAAGTTTGTGAAATATTATTATGGAATCTGCTGAACTGAAAATTGAACCTCTGCAGCAGGAAGAACATCGACAATATGGTCCAAGTTTAACCACAACACTTTTCCCACAGAGAGGTTTCAGTATGTCTAAAAATAGAAAAATTATCAGCTGACCGATCAGCTNGATCTTCCCTTAGAAGCCAAGATCCTGATCCATAAGTTACCATGTGAGAAAAAACACAACCCATCCAACCATCCGTCTCCTGCTACATCTCCTGGACCAGGCAGCAGATCTGGCCTGAGGTCTCCATGGAAACCATGACACCCCCATCAGATACCCAGAACACCTCAACTGGCTTCTTTCAATGTGGAAGGAAGGAAGGAAGGAAGGAAGGAAGGAAGGAAGGAAGGAAGGAAGGAAGGAAGGAAGGAAGGAAGGAAGGAAGGAAGGAAGGAGGTTTATTTTAAAGAGCAACCAAACTGCAGTCCACTAGAAAAACAAAAGTTCAAGTTCTAAAAGTTCTGTTCGTGTAGAACAGATGTGCCGACGCTGCCACATCTGTGCCTGCTCAAGGTTTACCTGCTGCATTCCTCAAAGCATCAGCAACCACGTTCTGTTCCTCCTTCAGTCTGTTGCTTTTTACTCATTAAATGAAAGTTTCCTGGAGTTTCTGATGTAAGAGGAAAACCTTTTGGTCTTTTGACCTTTTACACCTGTTAGGCTCCAGAGTTAATGGTTTTTAAAAAGAAAGGAGCGAGTCAGTTCCGTGCCGCCAGCCAGAATCAGAAAGTGCAGCAGTGAATTTGCTGAGATAAAACCAACCTTTTGCCCGTGTGACCAGACAACAGACAGACATTGTTAAGAACCTCTTTGCACGCCGTTTGAATGAGCAGCTTGATCGGCTACGAGAGCATGAGAAACCCTCCACATGAAAGGCGTCGTCTGCTCACCAAGGAAATTCTGCTGACACCTAACCACAAAAAGAGAGAAGGGAAAAACCCGGTCCGGAGCCCACAGCGGTCTCCCTGGGTTATCTTGAAGGAGCGTGACCTTTGTGACACTGATAGGATTGGAGACAAAAGCGGTGCTTTGCTTCAGCCAGTTTCTTTCTTTCATGAAGTTTCTGTTGGACTGCCAGACCTGATGGATTTCAGGTTGTTGTCCTCCGTCACTGTTCTGCTCCGCCCGCATTAATGGACCTCTTGCAGAGATTAAACTGCTGATAAAACTACCTCTGAACATTAAACCAAAGCTCGTTTCTGTTCCTCTTTTGGGTTTGTAACTTCACCGTAATGCATCAACACTTAATATTTTACACTCAGTAAAAGCTTCTATAAAAATCTGTTTCTCTTTACGTCTCTGAGCGGGTCAGAACTCCTCAAGCCGGGAGTCAGAACCACGCTGGAAGGAAACCAGTGAAACCAGTCGCTCCTCTTCTCTCACACTCAACTTCTCTTTTCCTTCTCATTCCTTCAGCTGACAGAGTTTTCTCATGTCAAGCCAAACATGTGATTCCTTTTTAGCACGACCCTGAAACAGCTGATGGGCCAGAAATCTCCAGGCAGCAGCAGAAACATCAGGTTATTTTATTTACTGTCTGTGGAAGGGGGTGTTTTGGGAGACGCAGCTTGAAGACGTGTTTAACTGGACTGGGTTTAACTTGGAAATGATGGAGGACGAGTCAAACAAATGGAGAGAAGAAACACTGATTGTTATGGTCATGCAGTATTTAACAGCTGATCTTCATTCAGGATGATTAAACGAGCAGTTTGTCTGTTTGTACCTGATGAACATTAAACAGCTGCTGTAAACTGAGACTTTTGGAAAAAGGTTTAACTTTTCTTTGTTACTTTATGTAGAAAAAACTGAAGTTTTTCAGATGAGACAAAACAAAACCTTTAAAGGTCCTGTATCATGTAAAATCAGCTGTTTGTATCTTTTAACCATGTTGTGATGTCATTTCCTTATTAAACCCTCCAGAGTGGTTTTTGGTTTAATACATGTATTTCTCAGTAATCCTCCTGAATCCTGAAGCAGCTGCTCCACTCTCTCCTGGAAAACCACCTGACTGTAACATAGTGATGTAACAATGTTACACCAGGACCTCCCTGGAGTGTCCGTGCTGCCTCAGCAGGTTAAACACACACACCCCGAGCTGCCAGAGTCTGAAGCAAAACACTAAACGCCACCGTTTGTAGTATTTTACAGTGTCTCAGTGATAATGTGCTTACAGGAATTTATTCACCATTTTATTCAGGCAGCTCGAGGGGCAGCACTCAAGTGTTTTACTTCCTGGTTTGAGAATAACTCAAGAATATAAGTTATATTTCAGGACAAATAAAGACTATATAACACCAACTGTAACATTTTATCATATATTTGTCTATTCCAGATGTTAAAGCTGTAAAATAGCAGGATACAGGACCTTTAAATTAAAGCTCAGATGTTTTAACTTTGAATGAGCGTTTGTTCAGACAAAGTTGTGATAAAAGAATTAATGGATTTAATGGAGCGGCTCTGAAGTTCTTTACAAACCAAATCTTAGTTTCAAACTTCGTCTGCCTTCCAACTACAACAGAAATCTACAAAAATAAAAGCACTTTATCGCCTTTAAACATGAGTGAATTCAGTTGTGATCTGTACAATCTGAGACTCTTTCTGAATTCTTCATTTAGAAATAAAAGTATATTTTCATTGTATTTAATTAGAAAGATATAAGCAGCAGAAATTCAACTGGTTTCCTTCAGAACTTCAACTTTTTAGTTAAAAATCTGAACAGCTGCGACAGGAAGTCCCGTTGTGTGCTCAGAATCGGGACCTAATCTCATGTATGTCACTTCTCGACTCACGCTGCTCGGCTTCACAGGATGAAAACCTCAGTCGCCACATGCAGCGATGAACCGTGACAAAATGAAACTGATTAAACTACATGTTAGCGCACGAGTGTAATGACCCCAGGTGTGTGTATCACGGCGATCAGCCTCCGTCTCTGAGATAAGACGGTCGTCAGGAAATCACTCAGCACTCACAGCCGGAGACGGACTCCAGCTCAAACAGACGTTTAGCATCTCAGTTTGAGCCGCTGATGTTTGGATTGTTCCGGAGTTTGTTCAGTGTTTTTCATGATGACTAGCTTTGGGCAACATTAGCTCTGTGTGTGCTGTTTT
The DNA here is from genome assembly GCA_006937955.1 of Pachypanchax playfairii. Taxonomy (NCBI): domain Eukaryota; kingdom Metazoa; phylum Chordata; class Actinopteri; order Cyprinodontiformes; family Aplocheilidae; genus Pachypanchax; species Pachypanchax playfairii. The sequence continues at coordinate 647,722 of SSNP01000129.1, read as the reverse complement.
ATTGCTGAGATGGAGATTTCCTTCCCACAACTTTTCAAGAAGTTTTCCCGTTCTGCTGTCGTGATCTGAAAACATTTCCTGGCACATTTCTTCACTCTGGAATTTGTGGTGATATTAGGAGTTTTGAGGTGTCTCCCTGTTGTGCTTGAACGGGGGTAAAAATGTGCTTTTCTCCAGCAATATTATCCTAAAATCCAAAGAATTTCTCCTCAGCAACATTTCAAAACCAAATGAGGAAAAATAAAGACAGGCTCCCTCTTTGCCCCCTTTGTCTGTGCACTCCAGATGGGCTAAAACTCAAATTTATTTGATGGAAGAGAAGCATGTTGTTTCACCCACTAACAGATACAATCCCAACCACAATAATCCCTGCGAGCATCTCAGGAAAAGCTCCAAAATTCAGATGTAAGAAACAAAGACGTTGGCTGAAGGACTAAATCAGAATCAGAAGACACAAACATTTAGTAGAAAACATTAAAAGGTTTTATTACACTTTCATTTCTGCATGTTTAAAATTACAGCCTGCAGCCTGTTAGCTTAGCTTAGCACAATCTGGAACCCCATCTGCTGCAGTCTAATAAGCGTCCCTCTGGAGGCGTTGTCAAAGATTTCTGGGTCTCTAGTGAAGAAAGCAGATAAATGGTTAATGTCAATCTGGACCAAGACTTCCTGTTTCTGTTTTAAATGGAGAAACAAGCTGAATATTTAAGAGTTAATATGAGTTTTATATATCATCCTCCATCTTTTCTATAAATTCTCTACATTTATAACCAGATTTTAACTCTCGTTGTTTCAAAACCCTCTAAAATTTACAGAATTTAGTTTTTTTATTGTCTTTAGTAGAAACAGAATAAACTCCCTGTTTATTTGGTCGTGTATGTTAGTCAGTTAAAGTGCTCGTTTTCAGCTGGAATCACATGGAATTGGTAGAAATAAAACTTGGTTCACATGGAGATAAAATAAAATAAATGATGACTGTCGTCCAGTTTTTCTGACATTTAAGGTCTTAAATATCACAAATTATTCTCCAAGTTGTTTCACACTTCTTGTCCTTCGATTTGGATGTAATTATACTCAGAAATGCAAATTTGAGCTTAATTTTCTTAAGATACGTCCTCTCTTATCAGAACAATACCACAAGAACATGTTAACAACAATATATTGTCTTTAACTTGAAGGTTTCATCACGTGTTTTCCATGATGAAGGGATGTGCATGAAGAGCAACATGAAGAATTTAGTGTAAATATGTTTGATTGGTCTGATGTGACGAGGTGAAATGTCGTTAGCTTGTAAAAATCCATCAATTAACTGTTTCTTAAGCTGCAACATTCAAAGTGATTGAAAAAAGTAAAAGTTTATAGTCCAGATATGAAGGTTTTTGTCTCTCTGCTTGTCCACTCTGCCACCAAATACAGTCTGCTTCAGCTGAAATAAAGTCAATGAAACGTCTCCTACATCTGTCCTAACAAACGTCTCAGGAGAGACAAAAGAAAAACAACAAAAATAAACTGCTGAACAGAGTTGAAGAGTTTATTAATATTTATCAATATTGATAAATCTCAGCACCACATGCTCATCTGCTTCCCCCCTTATGGATGACGATGGGTCAGATGCAGAAAAGTAAATTCCCCAAGTAGAAATAATAAAGATATTATTATTATTATTATTATTATTATTGTTATTATTAATGGTAGCAGGATCAGCACAAGTAAGACAGATGATTTCATGTGGATTTCTAATCCGTTAAAGTTCTCTGTATTTGCATCTACTGTGTTTTAAAGAATAAATCACTGGGGGGGTCTGAAGGTCAAGTTTAGAAGAAGTGAAATGTTCCGGGAGACGAAGCTCCTTTAGACCAGATAATAAATCCCAGTAGTGAGACTTGTGTAGAGAATCATGGTGTTAATGTTAAATAACACCAACTTTAAACCAACATCCAGCTTTGATTTTGTCTCCTCGTGTTATTTTGTTGCCTTCATGTCAGCAGAGGTCAAATGTTCTTGACCCTTTGACCTTGTATTATTCTGGAGTTCACAAAAGCCTCAAACGTCACTCATATGGTGGCCCCCACCCCCTCCCGCCATCCGTCCCGCCGTCTTTGTCTAGATGTCATCTGGCAAACAAAACGACTGTTCATACCGAGCCGGAACAAAACGCAGCAGCCCTCTTTCACACTGTCAAACACTCCAACGAGCGCTGCTTTTAGAAATGATTGGGGGCCGAGAACTTCTCACCCCGGATCAAAGAGAGTATCATAGCAAACATCGCAATGATCCCAGTCCTGACACCGTCCTCTGGTTGTGTGTGTGCATGAGACAGAGTGTATGATTTGTTCATGGCGGCCATGAAAAAGACCATTGTCGTTGGGTTAGTGTGCCTAATTAGTGTGTACACAACTATGTCAGTGGCTCTGTGATCTGCTCTTGTTCGTCTGTTGTTGTGGCTCCATTGTGAGTTGAGCAGGAACACTGAGGGGTGTGTGTGTGAGACATGAGAGTCGCACATCAGCGTTCCTGTCTGTCTGGTTGTGGTCTCGTTTTTGTGTCACCCGCGAGCTCAGCGTCTCGGATGCATCTTGATTTACGGCGGGAGGCTCCGGGATCGGGTGGCACTGCTGTCCGATGTGCCAGCCGGTGTCCACGAGGAGTCGAGTTCAGCCAGGCTGTTCGGTTATCTGAACATCCCGGTCCGGTTCTGTTGTGGTTCTACTCAGGGTTTCCCTAAAACACAGATTCCTGAATCACCAGATAACTGATGATTTTCTTCTGAGCTGGTTAAATCAACTAGATTTGATGATTTTTGATGTTTAACTCCAAACTAAACACCCAGAATGAGATTAGAGCTCCTGTGCAAAAGTCTTGAACCAGCTGTTATTTCTTTATGCGGTTATTTTGTTTCCGAGACGTTTTTAATCTTGACCATCAGTTCATCTGGGTTTTTAAGTTTTTTCTCTTTTTTGGGACTTTTTCAGTGGTTTTCTGTTCAGATGAACTTCTTTGTAAATGAGTAAAGAAACAGCTAAAATCTAAAGGAAAACGTTGAAAGTCAGAAAAATACTGACCAAATTAAAAATAACAGAAAAATCTTGGAAGTAAATTATAAAGAAATACATTTAGTATCTGACGGGATCGTGACTGTATGTTACATCGTTAGACTCTCTTTTAATCCCCTGTTAGTCCCACCTTGGATTCACCAGGCCGTCTGAACGGGGTCTCATATGTCTCATATGTGACTCGTAGAAACTACTTGAAGGGTTTCAGACACTCATTTCAAACAACTAATTGAAGGAGAATTACGCCGGGCTCACACTGCCTACGGAACGGCTTCGGTCCGGTTTTTCCGCAAGCTACTACTCACATCTGCTCCAGATAGGGAGTACGGCCAGCTCCGGTGCTGGGTGCGGAAACGTCACCCGCGAGAACAGAAGTTCACGTGGGTTATCGTTTTGTCGGGACTTCACACGAGAACACGTCCATTATTTAGCAAATGTGTGAAAATGTGTTGTGCTGCAGGCTTTCAGGACCCTGTGTCACCGGGTGTGATGTAATGTTTACATTTCCTATTAGCGCGTGTGCTGTCTAAAAAGAAGAGTCAAGTTACAATTGTTTGTACACTCGTTTATTTTGAAAAAACACCGGACTTCATCAAACTGACGCGGATCCTCTCCGGTGTCCGAAAAAAATAGAACCTTGCGGATTCTTTCCGTTGTGCCGTACGGCCCCCGTAACCGGACCCGCACCGCGCGGAGCTACTGTGAGCCTTCAAAAGGGATTTTAATCTTACGGAATACCTGCGGGGGGCCGCACCGGATCGGATCTGGATGCAGTGTGAGCCCGTAGTTAGGCTGCATTCACACCTAATAGTCCTGTGGACTCGGTTCGTTTGGGGAGGTGTGAACAGGCAACCGAACTCTGATTCAGACCAAACAATGGAACTCTAGTCCGCCTAAAAACGTGGGTCTCGGTTCGATTGCATGTGTGAACGCAACCGCACCAAAAGCAGGAAACGGACTATATTGTGCAGCCGCCTCATGTAGTTCTCTGTCTTGTTATCTGCTCATCCTGAACCCACTGCTGCAGATTATTGATCTGATACATTCACCAAACAAAAAAGATCCCAAAACCACCAGAATCTGCTGCTAGTCCATGTTTGTTTATGTGTCACTCTCCTGCAGCAGCTCCAGGAAGTGCAGTAACAAGTAGTGCAGAAACTCTACAGCGCCCCCACAGGCGGGGGTGTAACATGCACTCAAGCTTAGTCCGGTTCATAGAGTGCAGTGTGAATCCAAACCACATCAACTAAAAACAGCAATCGAACCGAATCCACCGGACTATCAGGTGTAAATACACTTTAAACTCTGAGTTAGGCTCCAGACTCTGTGCTGCAGCTGTTTGCAGAAGACGAAAACTAATATTTTATTTTTTTACTGATAGTTGGCAAGTTCTAGCAGTGATTTGTGAGAAAAAATGCATGAATTGTGTAAAAAAGTGCATCATTGTGTTTCTATCAGGAATCCTTCAAACTTTGTGAGTTTATTGGACACAATAACTTTGAGTTAATCAGATGTTTTTTGTGCCCCTGGCATGTTTGTGCAGATAAAAGAGCTGACTGAATGGGCTTTGTACTGCGAGAGAAACAGGACTATTGTCTGATTTTAGCTTTTGTCAGAATCCCCAAAGATTTCTAGATTCTTTTTCCACGTCTCAGCTATGAAGACAAAAAGTTCCCGTGTTCTGGAAGTTTGTTTATTTTATTTCTTGTGGGATTGAGTTCATTTCTTTTGCGGTGAATTAAATCTTTATTTCTCAAACATTTTTTTTTTTGCTACAGGAAGAGTTTAAAAGAAAGTAAACATCTTTATCTTTATTTCTTCCTGCTGATGTTTATAATCAGTTAAATTCTGCTGATTAGAACTTGATTTCCAGGAAGATGTTTTATCAGAACAAAGTGTTGGTTTGATCTCGTTTAATTTTCAAAGATGGATTTGGCCTGTTGAAGCTGTAAAAAAACAACACTGAGACAAAAGCCACAGGAAGATAACGATGAGGTGTCTTATCAGTCTTTGATGTCCTGGTTTGGCTGTTGGAGTGTCTCCTGCCTTATCAGCACTGAGATGTGAGAGGGCCTGACCTTATCACGTCTCTTCCTCATCCTACACCCCGTCCTTTCTCTCTGCTTCTCAGATCGTCAATGCAAACACACACACAAACCCAAACAAAGCAGATCAGAGGAAATTCTCCCAAACAGCTCAATACGTTGGTCAGTGACACTCTTTGAAACGGCAGGACTCCAGCTGATGTGCGGTGGCGGATCTGGACAGCTGATATTGATGAAAGGCTGGACGTCGATGGGACAGGGGGAGCTGGACAATCCCATCATCGACATGAGGTCACTTAGAAAGAGCAGCCTGCAGTGGTGATGGATGTTTTTTTGGTGATTTATGGACAGACTGCAGCACAAAACACTGCGAGAGTTTGAGATTTCTCATCGGAATCTTATCTTATTGACGGGAAATAAAACCAGCTGATTGTGTTTCTGAACAATGTCAAAATTCAGATGACCTCCTGCTCGTCTGGTCGCACTGATCCTGATGATGATGTCATCTGCCTTCGTTTGTTCTCCTGTATTCAGCTCAGAACTTTGATCCCATCAGTTAGTTGGATGAGGAAGTTGAGATCCAGGTGTGAAAGTTATTGATTAAAGCTGAAAATTTACCTGGTTTAAAACTGATTGATGATGATGGTTCTGACTCTTGTGTCGCATTTCTGTCACCGACCTCAGGAACTAAAACTGTTATTTAAGTTAAACTTTTATCTAAAATTCATCACATTTAAACAGTTAGCTGTTTAGATTCCAAGTGTTAAAGGTATATTGTAATAAATGACCTGTACCATATGAGTGACACGTGTAAAAATAAAACTGAACATGAAACGAGGGTTTAAAGTACTACAATTATTAAATAAATATTCATATTTACACACTCGGGTTATTTTTTTTCCTCTGGTTACTTTGTAAGTTGTTTCTGAGTCCAGTGGTTCAACGTTCAACTTCATTTGATTAAATCTATAATGTTTGAAATATTTTTTTTTTGTTGAAGGAGGATTATTTGTTTACAAGTTATTAACCCCAAGAAGAAGAATTTGTTCAACTTTCTATAATAAAATGAGAAGATGGATTTCTTTTTGGACATTTGTTAGCTTATTTTTATTATTATTATTTTGAGTGTTTTTTACCATCTCTTTTATCCCACTAGTTTCATTTCTAATGAAGACTATAAATAAAAATTAACTTATTTTTATATTTTACTTAGTTATTTGATATTTAATGTATTAAATTAACCAATTTAAAATATTTTTCTGGCATTTCAGTATTGTAAAATTGTCTGATTTATATACAAATAAGAGGGCATTTAGTAAATTTTATTTATTATAAAAGACAAACATATTTTGGAAATTTAAAGTGGGTGGAGCATCGTTTTAATATTCCTTTTTATTTTTTTTCTGTGGAACCCTTTATGTTACATTTAGTATGTAAAATAATCTGTACAAGTAAAGCAGAAGATTATAATATATATATAATGTATATAATTAGGACCCCCCCCCCATCCTCTTTGCTCCACCTCTGTTAAAATAAATACATCAATGAAATGACGGTGGGATGTAAGTTTACATTCTGCTTATTGAATTAATACAATATCTGATCTTCAAACTGCAGCAAACATCTGCTAAGCTAATAAACAACTGGTGCCAAATTAAATTAAAAACATCAGAGCGCGTGTTGTTAGCGTGTCGTTCTTCCCGTGTGGTAAATCTGGATTCTTTTCAAGCAAACCGATCAGATCAGTCTGATGTGGGACGTGTTGTCCGCCTCCCTCCAGCTCATGTGTTTGGTATGAATCTTTATTCCATTACTTGAGGATTTTTGAGGTTGAGCTCGCCAGAAGTGGGTGAAACATTCTAGAACTTTTGATTTAAGGCTGTTATTTTCACCCAACAATTCTCCACCAGAGGAGACGTTAATTTATGTCCTGTGTTTTGCTCTGTGACTGTTCAGAAACAGCCGTTATGTGTTTTAAAGCAAAGAGAGGAAGTCAGTCAGTAACCTCTACGCACATGTGACTCCTTAGCTAACACGGCTATTAGCCACGGTTAATTCTTTTCTCTCTTTTTACCGAGAGGAACATAAAGATCCTGAAAGCCAAGTCACATGACGCTGGTCGCTCTCTGGCCACCAGCTGCACAGCAAAGCAGTTTCAGGCCACAATAGAGTCCTTGACATTTTCCTATCTGCTGATGCTGCGTTCGAGTGCAGAACAGGGACGTTCCCAGGTGTCACTTGGTCTTGATCAGTGTGAGATTTACAGTGACCCGACCAAGGGGTCGCCATGAGGGCGTGTCTGGAGATATCTTAGGTTGACTTCAGAAGAAGTGGCTGTTGGAGGTCAGGGTAAAGGATTTATATAGCCGGAGTCACATGATCCATATTCTCATCCTGTATTTAGCTAATGGCCGGCCGTTATAATAACCCTCCTTTCAGGGAGGAAGAGTTATGGCCTCGTTGTCTTCCTGCTCAAGTGTCTTTTCTTCTTGGAAAGCTGCAGGTTTCAGAGTTTGTGGTTTAACTCCTGTGAGATCTGGTTTTAACATCTACATCTAAAGACTGATGAAACTGAAACCTGATGGTCAGATTAACTTTTCTACCATCACGTATTTAACATTCTTAAACTTTAAATCTGTTAATTTTTTAATTATTTTCTGTATTTAGATATTCTTCTGCTGATTTGCACTTTGGAACAGTTTGTTTTTATACTGCAGATTTTAATAAATGGTAGTTTATTTATAGGTTTGATGTCACATGCAGTTTGGGAAAATGTTATTGACTTCATATGGAATCTGAACATATCAGTCAGATATTTAGGATTTACAAACATGTTTTTATCATATTTGACACTTAATACTCCTGTTTCCTTCCCATCATACTCAGATTCAGTTTGCATTTCATTTAATTGTTTTCACCAGCGTTTGTCTGTCTGTTAGCAAGATCACTACAAAAGTTCTGGATGGATTTAGATGAAATTTTCAGGAAATGGTCCAAAGAAGAAGTGGGTAGATTTTGGGGGGGATCTGGATCACCGTCTGGATCCAGGAATGTTTTTAAGGATTCTTCATGGAACTCTATCAGGGACTGATCTGGATCAAGGACTGATTTGGATCAGGGACTGATCTGGATCAAGTACTGATCTGGATCAGGGACTGATCTGGATCAAGTACTGATCTGGATCAGGGACTGATCTGGCTTAAGTACTGATCTGGATCAGGGACTGATCTGGTTCAAGTACTGATCTGGATCAGGGACTGATCTGG
>SSNP01000129.1:572578-638387 GCA_006937955.1 Pachypanchax playfairii | reverse complement strand
GTTGGAGGTCTGAGGTTCTTGTTGGAGGTCTGAGGTTCTGGTTGGAGGTCTGAGGTTCTTTTTGGAGGTCTGAGGTTCTTTTTAGAGGTCTGAGGTTCTTGTTGGAGGTCTGAGGTTCTTGTTGGAGGTCTGAGGTTCTTGTTGGAGGTCTGAGGTTCTTGTTGGAGGTCTGAGGTTCTTGTTGGAGGTCTGAGGTTCTTGTTGGAGGTCTGAGGTTCTTTTTGGAGGTCTGAGGTTCTTTTTGGAGGTCTGAGGTTCTTGTTGGAGGTCTGAGGTTCTTGTTGGAGGTCTGAGGTTCTTGTTGGAGGTCTGAGGTTCTTGTTGGAGGTCTGAGGTTCTTGTTGGAGGTCTGAGGTTCTTGTTGGAGGTCTGAGATTCTTGCTGGAGGTCTCAGGTTCTTGTTGGTGGTCTGAGGTTCTTGTTGGAGGTCTGAGGTTCTTGTTGGAGGTCTGAGGTTCTGGTTGGAGGTCTGAGGTTCTTTTTGGAGGTCTGAGGTTCTTGTTGGAGGTCTGAGGTTCTTGTTGGAGGTCTGAGGTTCTTGTTGGAGGTCTGAGGTTCTTGTTGGAGGTCTGAGGTTCTTGTTGGAGGTCTGAGGTTCTGGTTGGAGGTCTGAGGTTCTTTTTGGAGGTCTGAGGTTCTTGTTGGAGGTCTGAGGTTCTTGTTGGAGGTCTGAGGTTCTTGTTGGTGGTCTCAGGTTCTTGTTGGTGGTCTGAGGTTCTGGTTGAAGGTCTGAGGTTCTTGTTGGAGGTCTGAGGTCTGTGAAGGATTTTCTAGTTTCAGCAGAAAATCTTTAGAATAATTTACTATTATGTGTAATTTTAACCAGGAAACCAGTTTTTGTTTCATCTTATTTAAATACTTCACTTGCATAAAACATGTTGCACCTCCTGCAGGTCACACAGCAGACACGTCATTAAGAGTCACGCTCGTTACGTCCTTCACACATTGAATGTAGAGAGAAGGTGGAGGCCATATGTTTAATGGAACGTTGCTGCCACATGTCTGAGTGACACGTGTCACCCCCCCGATGGTGAGTGGGTTGCATGGGAATCATGGAGCTCCGTGAGTCACACCTGTCATTGATGAAATGTGTGTTGGCTTCCTGTCAGAGGTTTTCTGAATAAATAGGAACAAAAGAAATGAAGCCAAATGTTTCTGCTCAGTGTCGAAATAATCTGATCTGCAGCAGCATTCTGACACGATTCTGTCTTGATTTAATGTCCTTCAAGTCTTTTGTCCTCATATAACAGTTTGTTTTCAGTTTGATCTTGAAGAAATGTTGGAAATACAAACAAAATCTGTTCTTTACATGTTTTCTGTTACATGTAGACATAACACGTTCTATCTGTTCAGTTTAAGTTTCATTGTTTTGCCTGAAGGCCTCATAGAGCAGCCGTTACTAGTAAATAACAATATATAAGAATCAAACCAAACATTTATTTTAAAAAGAAGCCAAACTCATAAAATCTGTTAAACCAAATACAGAAAATGACAGAAAATTATTTTATTTCATCAGAATAATAAAGAAGTAGTATATCTGAACAGCATCTATATGAATTCCTGCTGAGGTTAAAAAGTATTTATCAATGAAAATAGTTAAAAACAAAACAACAACATGGACTCGGGTTGGAGCCTGTCAAACATCTGTGTCACCTCACATGAGCGGATGGTGATGAATGCCAAGGATTAGCAACGCTACACGAGCTAACGAAGTGCTGAGTGAAGCTAATAGGGAGTGACCTGGTTGTATGTGGAGCAGGTGTGTTGGAGAAGCATGAAACATGTACACGTATGCACGGACATCTCGATTCATCATGGGCTCATCTCAGGCCCAGATGGGTGCTTGTGGATCAGCCTGCACCATGTGCCAGCTAGCAGCACNGACATTAGAGGGAAGAGGAAGCAGACCCCCCCCCCCCCGCCCCACGGGCGCTCTGTTTATCACATTAGAAGGAACATTAAACTTTATATTGTCTTAGACGAGGTTTTAACTTTGTTTTGGAGCGGCTTCAGGATGGATGTTAAACTCCTGACAAGCAGTGAACTGATGTAGCTCTAAGAAGCTCCAGTTAAACCAACGCAGGAAGTGAGACGTCCCCCGAGTCCCCGCTAAGCGCTGCGTACAGATAATTTATCTGAAGGAACGTCAGACGGAATTTAACTTTAATATCATGTTAGAAAAATAAACTACCAGGTGTGAAGAAAAGATCAGATTCATTTAACTGGTTCTATCTGTCAGATCCACGTGAAACCAGATCCACATGAAACCAGATCCACGTGAAACCAGATCCACATGAAACCAGATCCACATGGAACCAGATCCACATCAAACCAGATCCACATCAAACCAGATCCACATCAAACCAGATCCACATCAAACCAGATCCACATGAAACTAGATCCACATCAAACCAGATCCACATGAAACTAGATCCACATCAAATCAGATCCACATGAAACTAGATCCACGTGAAACCAGATCCACATGAAACTAGATCCACATGAAACCAGATCCACATGAAACTAGATCCACATCAAACCAGATCCACATCAAACCAGATCCACATCAAACCAGATCCTCATCAAACCAGATCCTCATCAAACCAGATCTATATCAAACCAGATCCACGTCAAACCAGATCCTCATCAAACCAGATCTATATCAAAACAGATCCACATCAAACCAGATCCAGATCCACATGAAACCAGATCCACAACAAACCAGATCCACATGAAACCAGATCCACAACAAACCAGATCCACATCAAACCAGATCCACATCAAACCAGATCCTCATCAAACCAGATCCTTGTCAAACCAGATCTATATCAAACCAGATCTACGTCAAACCAGATCCAGATCCTCATCAAACCAGATCCAGATCCTCATCAAACCAGATCTATATCAAACCAGATCCACGTCAAACCAGATCCAGATCCTCATCAAACCAGATCTATATCAAAACAGATCCACGTCAAACCAGATCCACATGAAACCAGATCCAGATCAAACCAGATCCACATCAAACCAGATCCACATTAACCCAGATCCTCATCAAACCAGATCTATATCAAACCAGATCCACGTCAAACCAGATCCACATGAAACCAGGATTGAAGTTAATGACCTGATTAAAATAAAGACGTTTTATTATTAAAGTTGACGAGAACAGAAATTTAGTTATTTTTATTTTTTAGCAGAATCCAGCTGATTAATGGGTCCTTCAACCCAACCAGGTGTTTTAATCTAACCCAATTTAAACCCAGATCATGTGATTAATACGTGCACGGGTACGTGCGCTGTTTGTTTCTTCTCAACTGAGTTTAATCTGCTGCATTTAGATTAAAGTTACTGTCATTCTGTTTTCTTCTCAAATCAACATTTTTATTTTATGACTTAAAGACTTAAAGTTTTTTTATCTGCAGGTATAAAAACCAGAAGCTTTTCAATCTGAAGGTTTGGTTCAATCAGACCGACATTAAAGTTTTTAAAGGCTGTTAAACTAAAATTGCTTCTTAAATCAGGAAAATCTCTCTGCAGGCGTATCGGTACTAAAGTAACCAACATCACCCAGATCCAGTAACAGATGACCCAAAAGAATTTATTGCTTCAGTTTATGTACTTGTGTGTGTGTGTGTGTGTGTGTGTATTTCTGACCTCCTGAGGACCAGTTTCCTGACTTTTACTATCTTTCTGGGGTCCGAGGGTTCTTGTGGGGACCGAAGCCTGGTCCCCATGAGGGGAACTCCCCTTTTTAGGGTTAGGGGTTAGGTTTATAGGTATGGTGTGAATAGAGTTTTAGTTAGTCTTAGGGTTAGTTATAGATCAGTAATGGTTAAGGTTAGTAAAAGGGTTTGGGTTAGGTATAAATCTAGTTACTAAAATCAATGGAAGTCAATGGACGGTCCCCATAAGGATACCAAAACACACTTGTGTGTGAGAGGTGTGTGTGTGTGTGTGTGTGGGTGTGTGCGTGTGTGTGTGGGTGTGTGTGTGTGTGTGTGTGTGCGTGTGTGTGTGTGTGTGTGTGTGTGTGTGGGTGTGTGCGTGTGTGTGTGGGTGGGTTTGTATTTCTGACCTCCTGGGGACCAGTTTCCTGACTTTTACTATCTTTCTGGGGTCCGAGGGTTCTTGTGGGGACCGAAGCCTGGTCCCCATGAGGGGAACTCCCCTTTTTAGGGTTAGGGGTTAGGTTTATAGGTATGGTGTGAATAGAGTTTTAGTTAGTCTTAGGGTTAGTTATAGATCAGTAATGGTTAAGGTTAGTAAAAGGGTTTGGGTTAGGTATAAATCTAGTTACTAAAATCAATGGAAGTCAATGGACGGTCCCCATAAGGATAACAAAACACACTTGTGGGTGTGTGTGTGTGTGCGTGTGTGTGTGGGTGTGTGTGTGTGTGTGTGTGTGTGTGTGGGTGTGTGCGTGTGTGTGTGGGTGTGTGTGTGTGTGTGTGTGTGTGCGTGTGTGTGTGTGTGTGTGTGTGTGTGTGTGTGTGTGTGTGTGTGTGTTAAGGAGTTTGTTTAGGTAGTAAATCCCCGACAGGCGAGTCTGAGCCTGGTAATGTAGCTGTGTGTCAGGACTTACTCATCGGTGTTTGGGGAGGGGATTATGAGGGATAAGAGACCTACATTCACACAAAACAGGATGAGAGGAATAACGTAGAGACGGAGTCCATTTACTGACAGCAGATGGGTTCCCCGTCTCACTCTTCTTCTCTTTGTTCTCTGTCATTTAGCGCTTTTATCCAGAGTGCCTCTCCGTACCTTGCATGCAGACTTTTTTAGCGTCTCCAGTGGGAATGCACGGCCGGCCTCGCTGCTACCCTGGTGGTGGCAGCGGTGCCATGCTCTGCCACTTCAGCTATGCAGGACCACACACCTCTTTTCCGCCTCGTTAGCCCCCATCCTCTCCACCCACTTCAGTAAAATTATTAGGATGGCGTCCTGCTTTCAGCAGCAGCTGCCGGAGTCACAGCTGCTCCACATGTCTGCTGAGGAACAGCTTTCATCCAGTTTTCCCAGGAGTTTCACACCCATCAGAAAGTGAAAACACACTGGACAAGTCTTCATCCTAAAAACCTGCATTGTTCATATTTATGGAGTTAAAATTAGTTGAAATAAGTCAAACAAATGAAAAGAAACAGGCGTTAAAATGAATGTTTATATATGTGAAATAAAACCCCCTCATGTTAATGCTGTTCTCATGTGCAGATCAATGTAAACATCAACAGTATGACCATGTTCTCCCTCCAGTTTAATTCTGCTACATTAAAACATTCAAAGTTCTGTTTGTTTCTCTATAAAACCCAAATACATCCTAAACGGTTCTGTCAGCACCGTATCTTCGCCTGGTCGGAGTGAGGAATGCTGTTCCCTTCATGTGTCCATGTCGTATCTTCTCCTCCATCACTCTGCTGCCCCCCCCCCCCCACAGCTCACCTCGAACTGTCAGGCCCAAATCAGAGGAACAGATGAGGAACAAATGGGTTTTGTCTGGAACACATAAGAGAGGGAGATACGCTTATCAGCGCCTCAGCGGAGGGCTTTAGCCAACATCCCACTGAAGCCCCCAGCCTCAGCTTCCTCCTCCTCAGTTCTGCTTTCTACCTGCTTTTTATCTCAGGAATTTGGGAAAACTGCTTAAGCCGAGGGAAGGAGACTAGGATGAAGGGAGGCGAGGGAGGATAAGGAAGGGAAAGGATTGTGTTTGTGAGTGATGACAGATTTCCTCTCTGCACCGACACCTTCTCCTGAGCTCAGGAGGATTAACGCCTCGGTCAAGAGTCTCACCATCCCAACCACCCATCATTCTTCACCAGTAACCCCCCCCCATCATCAGGCCCCCCGTCTGACTCCAACCAGCTACTGGTCTTTGATCTACACTAAAAAATTCAGCTAAAACTTCTGTGTCACTGCAGCATTTCTAATAAAATATAAATATCATCATTTTCCTGTTTGTTGGATCATTTAGATCAAACACTGAAATCAAAGCTGAGAAATTTAAACTCTGATCAGCTGCAACATCAGGACCATCCACGTTGTTCAGCTCCAGATGTTCCCATCGGGCCCCGCTGGATCTGCAACATGTTGTTCATGGACCGGTTCCACTGACTGCAGGGCCGCTCCCGATGCTCCGATCCGTTTACAGTGAAGCTGTGAGGGTCTTGATCATGATGAGAGGCCCCAAGGCGGAGCTGTGGAAGACCACCAGTGTTTGGGGGTGTTGGTTAGTGAGAGGTTGAACGCAGCTCGCTGTGACGTGTCAGCAGGACTCAGCTGGTTTACTGGATGGAGCTTCATGTGCAGCTTTCCAGTGTTTAATATCTGTGCATGCATGTAAATGTGTTGGGATGAGTGTGCATGCCTCTCTGTGCATGTGCAAACTGTTAATGAAAAGCAGAGCTGCTGTGAGCGTGCATGTGTGCGTGCATGTGTGAGCTCGTTTCTCCGGTGTCAGATCATTGGCTCAGAGAGGGAAAACACAAAGGTGAATATTTATTCCAAACAGGGGAAATTCCTGTTTCTGAAGATAAATGAAACCAGGAAGAGCTTCAGAATTAAAAACCTGTTAAATATATTTAGTCTTTTCCTGTTTGAATCGTCCATGTTGGATCTTCTGTCACACCGGATCATAACTTGACACAAACGCTTTGAAAAAGGGACATTTTACATCACTAAGAACCAGTTAATCATTAGAGAACATCGACTGCTATAACGACGCTGTTTTACAGGAAACGATGGGTGTTTGTGCACGTCACATGCACTTCCTGACTCATTGTCTCCATAAGGTCTTCCATGAATAAAATGCAGCTGGTTCAAAACCTTTCAGATCTTCAAAGGCAAATTAAAGGGGGACTTTATTAATGGAGTCCACCTTAAAGAGAACGTGAGACGTTAAAAAGATCAACGAGACCGTTTTCATTCTGTTTGTGTTCCAGCTGTGGAACCAGCTGCTGAGCTGAAAACAGGAAACGCTGTTCCTCCCAATTACAAACCAACATGGCGACCTCAAAGTGTCCACCTGTCTGCTCTGATGTCATCACATGTACCTCTGATGTCACTGCGTGTCCTGACACGTTCATGTCTGTCGTTGGTCATAGGTCACATGTTGAATTATAAAGCATGAAGTCTGAATAATAATAACATGTTACAAACTTCAGTAAATTTTACACAGATGTGGAACGTGGAGACTCAAACAGCTGGATTACAAACTATAACCTCAGACTAAAATCCTGACAGATGTTAGATTTAAAACATGATTCAGTTCTCAGCTTTAAAAAAAACTTATTATTATTAGACTTTTTCCAAACATGTTTTATATTTCTGGGTTGCTGGTTTGAATCCCGTCAGAAGCTGTAATGTATCTGAACAGTCTGTTCTGCAGGAGAACGATCACGTCATGTTACGTGTTTATTGCTGTTAATCACCTACGTTTACTTCAGTTTGATTCCTCGTTCCTTCCTACAAGCCTGAGGGCCTGAGACCCCCCCACCCCCCTCCCCATCGTCTTTCAGTCTTGGTGACGTCCCTTAAAACTGCATTTTAGTTGTCTGTATTTAGTTTTTAGAAGATGAACTCCAGATTTAGTTTCTCAGCTCTGAGCGGCGTGAAGTACTTTCCCCTGAGGTCCGTGTCTCATTTTGGAAACAAGCTCTTAAGACTCGGGCCTGCAGCGGCCGATTGTCCCCATCTGCGTCCTGCAGCTCCGGGTCTCGTCACCTGACACCATCTGCATGCTAAGAGGGCCGTGAAAGGCTCTTCGGGCCGAGCGGCTCACGCTGCGGGTCTCTGCGCTGTCCGGTGACAAGTGTGGCAAGACGAGAGCCAGAAGGCACGCAGGAATGCAGCAGAGTGTGTGCGTGCATGTGCACGTGCGTGTGTATGAGTCTGGCAGTTTTCTGGACGCCTCTAACTGAAACATACTAGTTATGTATTTCTTGCAGCGATTTTTAAAAACATTTTTAACTCTTGAAATGACTCTTGAAATTTTAATCCTAATTTCATGTAGATTACATCCTGTACTTGTTGTTTACTAAGTGTTCAGCAGTGGGAACAGTTTTATGTTTGTTAATAAACAAACAGAAATGAGCTGAAGTTGTCCATATTTAGTAAATACTTAGATTTCAGATTGTTAATTACACAAATTCCTTTTAAATATTATAGTTATTTCCTTTTTTAATTATCAGTAAACATCATAATGAAGCTTTTTAACACCAGGTCTCAGTAATAAACTTTCAACACAAGCTCCATTGTTGCAGGATTATGTGGGATTTTAGCTGTAACCTCCATCACACCGTCACCGGGTCGGAACACACACCTGTGTGAGCAGCATTCAGGTCAGAGTAGTTTGTATCACCTTAATGATGATCGCTCGGCCTGTCAGAGCAGTAAAAAGGTTTTGTTGAGGTGGATTAGCCGCCTGCAGGGCAGAGCTCAGGTTACCCTGCTGGGTTAGGCTCAGCTAGCGCCTAATGACAGAGGAAGGTGCACTGCGTGACCCGTAGGTGTTAAACCGAGACCTGTTCTCCACTGAGACGACCCGGTTCTGTGATCGGACAGGTTGAATGTGAGCGATAACGTCTCCACCTCAGAGACCTCAGGTAGTGTTAGCAACACTTCCTGTGATGGAGGAGTCCGTTATTCCTGTAAGTGAGAAGAACTCTGAGGTGATGCTGCAGGTATTTAACTAATCAGCTGTAAGTTCTGTTGATCGTCAGAAATCCTGCTGGTTTTGTAAAAACAAAAAATTCAGCATCTGTGGAGGAAAAAGCCAAAAAAATAAAGTTTTTCCCAACTTTTTTGTTTTTAATGGAAACCAGTAACTTGTAGAAACTTTTTTTAGAAATTGTGGGGGAATTCTGAAAACTCAAATTTCATTAAAACTTCACCTCAAAACCGCTGATATTTTAAGGAAATTGCAACACATGAAGACACTAAACTATATTTTTGCACGCATCGATGAGTAAATTGGGTTTTTTAATGCAGATTTCAGCACCTTATTTGTTTTTAGTAATAATTGTCAGTTATTTTCAGTAGAAGTTTGTAGTTTAGCTGTAAAATGTTTTGGATTATTGGCTCATGAGCTTAAATTACTGGGTATAAAACAAATGTTCCTACATTTTAGCATCTGATTAGTGACTGTAGAGTTCAGACAGTTGTTGTTGTGGCAGGTTAAAGATGAATAATCTCGTTCATTTTGCAGCTTTTCATGCTCTGACTCTGAACACTGCAGCCATTCATTTTAATAGGGACATTTTTTATGATAAATTCTTCATAATTTCCCCCCAAAAATCTGTCATCATTGAAATGAGCTGGTCGTTTCTAACATGTGACTAGTTAATGGACTGGAACCAAGAAATAATCCAACTTTCTACCCACCTGCAGCATTCAGGGCGATGACGCTGCAATCCCACCAAACATGAAAGAATTTGGTGCCAATTATAGAAAAACCTGACGTTCAGGTGCAGCGTGTCACTGGAACGAGATCGCAGAACTCCAAGGAAGGATATTTTAACCAGGAACTTGTTTAGAAATATTCACCACATACTTGACGTTTATGACAAATATTCTACTCGGCGGTGGAGGAACAAAGTGTGGGCGGTAACCACCCACAGCTGGAGTTACACCGCCGGCCCCTGGCAGGGTTAATACGACCGCGCTCCCAATTATGTTTGTATGACAGTTTTCATCCAAGTGCTTAACAAGTTCAATGGAAACAGGAGAAAATAGTGGATCTGAGAAATGAGAGCAGTGAAAGAGTTCAGGATGTTTTACAGTTAACTCCGTGTTGAGAAATGGTTTTAACGCTGTATTTATTTCCACAGTGAGTAATGTTCTACGCTTTGATTTGGTTTAATTGAACCCAAACAGCAGCGAGCAGAAAACATGAAATATGTCCAAATGTTTGTGTGATAATAGAGACTCGGGTTCGGCTGCTGAAAGCCCCCCGTCCCCCCCGTCCCCCCCGTCCCAGTAATTGGCTGTTGTTCAGAAGGTAAACAGTATCTGAGGAGTGTTGAGCACATGAAGTGTTTTCTTTGTGTGTGTTAACGTGCTGACTGCACTCTGTGTGTGATTCTAAACTCTGACACGCTGACGTGAGACAGCAGCTCAATCTGAGATTCTGAACAGACTCGATGGTTCTGCTGGTTTTTACCAGTTAATATAATAAATAATAAAATGTTATTATTTTAACTCACAGATGATACTGAAACTAATCAGATAATCAGATGTTTGTTGTACCGTGATGTGGACAGAGTGTTGGGGGTCATAGATGTTTATCCTGGGAAACGAAGCACCATCTGATTATAATTCTAATCTCTGCTGCGTTAACTTCCATCACTCTGTTTCCATATTTAGTAACATCTTTAACTCTCAGGGATCAAATAGCAGCTTATTCTAAGGTTGTACTGTTTCACTCTGTGTTGTGGATCCGGATCTGAGCGACTGACGAGCGGCAGGAAGCTCGAGTTCTCCGTGTGTTTATTTCAACATGTTGAGCATCAAACTCAACATAACTCAAATAAACTTAAATTAAAGTGAACTGCACTCGGCTGCTCAGACCTGGTACTGACTGATGCTGAACAGCAGAGTCATCCTGAGTCGGTTCTGCTGCTGCACACCGACCCGTTAACGAGAACATTTTAAATGATCTCAGGTTGGACGTTCGATTCATCACATTGTATCTTAGAAAGAAGTTGTTTCTGTTCTTATCCACCAAACAAACCAAAAACTTCTCCAGTAAGTGAATTCTGCATCATTATGGGTCAGTAACTACATCACCGGGTCACGGATCGGTTGTAATGAAACAAGATCCCACTTTATTGAGTCGTTGCCCCTCGTTGGTCCAATAACAGCAGCTCATCTCAGAACTCTGGTAATTGGTTAGGAAATCAAACCTGTGGCTGTTTGGATAACCGGATGGTCTCTGTGACCACTAATCTCCTCTCATCCTCCAGCTTCAAGTGCTGAAGGACAGGAAGGAGGTACATTAAGAACCAAAGAAGAGAAGGTCGTAAAAAATAATGACAGTGTCTGCTGGTGCTGGAGAACAGCTACAGTCTCACTGTGTGTCCATTATTGAAGACACTGTAAGTGATCGTATCTTTTTACAATCATCCTAATGGTTATGGAGGAAAATGATGGCACACATGATGACGGTGCTCTTTCCACCAGGCGCTAATGGTGATCGCAGGCCATGTAGGGCGTCGGAGGGCGAGTTGCTAATAGCAGCAAAGGGGCAGAGATGGTGAAGAGTTAGGGGTCGTATTAAAAAGATTAGAGATGCATGATGGGAGTGAAAGACGAGCGTTCAGAGGGATGAAGATGGTGTAAAATGAGCATGGAGGACGGGTTAAGATGGCAGGTCCAGTCCGGCGCTGCTCTCCACCTCCCTGGGGGGTAGATGAGAATACCTTTCATTCAGAGGGGGGGAGTTATTTATCTACCCTCCTCCTCAAGACTCTCATTTAATGTGCATCCATCCCCTATTGAGCTCTTTTATTCTTTAGAATTTTTCATTTTCAATGATTTTACTTTTATTTTACAAAACAGTCAAATAAATTAAGTAAATACAGGAACAACGGTTAGTTTAAAAATCAGAGGTTTTTAAAGGGAGAGACAAAAAATAAACATTCCTTTAAAATTTAAAACATAAAAAATCAAATGTGATCAATAATCATTTTAAATTTTGTGCTAAATGAAGAAATATCAGGAGTTTAATTATTTTCACTCTATCTGTTATAATATTCCTTTTAATGCATTAATGTATAAAAACAGACTGACTTTGATTCTTTAGATTATCTGCAGAAGTAATTTTATTACTTTTACTCCTTGTGGTATATTATAAATATAAGATGTTTACTTCATACATCGGTGGCCATCAGCTGACTGAGTTTTTTTGGACAATGTGCTTTTGTACAATTTTGGAGACTTTGATCTGTTGAACAGACGGCGACTCCTGCAGCATCTCTAGTCAACATAAAACTCGAAGCGTAAACCGAGTCCAGAAATAACGTGATGAAGTTACGGCAAACTGCAGCTGGTTGTGTCGCGTCGCTCGGCGTTATTTCGTTGTCTGAATGTGGTTGCACGTGTTAAACAACCGGGAGTGATCAGTTTTTGTGGGCTGGATGATCAGAGGTGAGGAGGAGCCTCTGAGAGTGGGAGGAGCCCCGGGCAGTGGGAGGAGCCTCTGAGAGTGGGAGGAGCCCCGGGCAGTGGGAGGAGTATCAGGCAGTGGGAAGAGTATCAGACAGTGGGAGGAGTATCAGACAGTGGGAGGAGCCCCGGGCAGTGGGAGGAGTATCAGACAGTGGGAGGAGCCCCAGGCAGTGGGAGGAGCTGAGTGCATAGCAGTCTGAGAGGCAGGAGCTTCTATGTGAATGTGCGAGTAAGCGATGGCTGTATCTTCATAGTAAAATCACTGAGGATGATATGGCAAGAATTTCAAAAATAAATACACTTTTTAACTTTAAAATGATATAAATGATTAGTTACAGTATTGTGACAGCGATGAAATGAGAGTGAGAGTTACTCACATGGTTCTCTTACCAATTCTATATTAAGTAGTTTGACTTGCACTCATCACCAACTTCACTCACTCTTCCAGGTTTTTCATATAAAATCAACTCCTCCACTCATTTTTCAGGTTCCAGTCTTTTCTTTAATTTAACTCGAGTAGTGACGTGTCGACTGTCAGAGCAGAGAGACAAGACAGAAAGTTGTTACCTGCTCCAGCGTGAGCAGCAGGTTAGTATCTGCACTCCAATAACAATTACATCAAGTGGTGTGTTAAATGAGGTGGCTCATGGTTCATGGGCTCGGGCTAATCGCTGCAGTCTGCTCCCTAAAATACACAGATAATGACGGGTGGAGGGAGGATTCAGCTGCAGCCAAATGCATAATTTAATCCAGACACACTGTGTGGTTTACTGTGAGTGGAAAACAAAATCCAGGACTTTTATTGTCAGGAAAATAGATACACATCTGTCTCATGTCTCGTTCCCCTCGGCCAGTTGTGGAGGTGAAGAAACCGCGTTCCCAGAGATGGAGGCTGTCTCTTATACNGCCGCAGGTGAAGTGATCCATCAGCAGAGACTCTTTCTCACATTTATGGTTCTTTCTATCATCGCACTGACGCAGTAAATCCTTCTTCAAAGTGACGTGCAGCTGCTCACATGTGGTTCTAATCCAACTCCACCTTCAGCTGAGGTGGTGCTCCTCAGAACAGAACGTGCACGTGGTTTAAATCTGATCAGCTGTTGAGACGCTGTGGCCTTTTGGTATGAACGTGTCGACGTGGGAGTTTTATTTATCTTATTTAACCAGAGAGAAGTTTGTGGTTTAAATCTGAAACGTCGAACTTTATCACTATTTTGGCTTTATGGAGCAGGTTTTACTCTGGAACTGATGAAAAGGTTCATTTTAGGGTGAATTAATCAAAAATTAAAGATTTTTAGTTTCCAGTCTGTTTAGTTTCAGTTTCATTTCACCAAGTTTTATAAGACTTAAATGTTAAATAACTAAGAGGAATATAAATGTAACAGTGAAACACCAAACTGACTTACTTCCAAAATAAAGTTTGATACTCAAATCACGACTAAAAAATGAATATTTAAACACTTAATTAGCTATTAAAATGTAAATTATTCATTGTTTTTATGACTTAAAATAAGAATAAATGAGATGAACTCTATACAGTGAAGAGTTGTTAAAGTTTTTCTTCTTCTTTAGAATAATTTCAGACCTCTACCTGTTTGGTTTCTGCTGTCTCAGGTGTATATAAACATGTGTTTGAACATTTGGAGCGCATCTCACCTCCGTTTATGTTTTGTAGCAGTTGGAAATCATTTCATATGCATGAAATTTGTCCACTGGAGGTCCCAAACGCAGGGCCATTACCCCTCAGAGTGGGCGCGTCTCACTGTGCTGAATACGTGAATGAGCTCAGACTCGCTGGGCGCTGACACCGGAATCTTACAGCAAGTGCAAATATGAAATACAGCCTGCAAACCCAAGCCTGGTACTTCTGAAGGCGGCTTGTGAATCCGACCCGGGCGCTCTTAAGGCGGTATGCGCAGTTCTGTGATAGCCTCTGGTTTGCAGGCTGATGGACGAGACTCTGACAGACGTTCTGTTCCAAGGGGAAGAGGGCGGAGGGCCCCCGCGGGGGCAGATTGAGTGGACCAGGTGGTCCGGCTTGGCGCTGGCATCCAGGGCACTCGCAGTCTGTGTCTATGTTTAGATCTTACATGATGTTACATGTGCTGTTTTTTCTGGGCCTGCTGTGGGATGTAAAGAGGAGGGTTGTGCTTCCTAAGTAGCTCTCAGCCCCTCAGACGTTCCACCTTAAACCTGTTTCCTGTTGATGCTGCTCTCATTAATTAATGTGACCAGAACTTCCTTTCAACTGCTAGAAATTAAAAGTTTTTATCAGACGTAACTGTTAACGGTCTGATTAAATCCTGATTCACACGCGTAGCTTGATGTTTCAAGATGTCTCTGTGTGTTTGTGTGTGTGAGATGGGGGTGGGGGGGGGGTGTACACGGGGTCATATAGTTTCTATTTTCAGTTGTTTTAGGGTTCAGCACGTGTTGTAGAGTTTTACCCTCCAGGCCAGTAGATGGCGACGTTACACTGGTCTGTCAGTGCAAAAGGAAACGAGTGATTCTCACCTGGAATTTTTACAATGTTTGAATGTTATTTCATTCCCTTGTAGATGAATCAGTCATGAGTCATAAACTATTTTCTTCTTGATTTGTTAAACTGGATCACAATTACCCAAATCTCTTATATTTCCTATGAAATCTGGAGTTTGTGAATGTTGGTGGAGGTTCTGGTTCCTGCTGAACGTTTTTACAGCTGCTGCATCAGTAACTCGATGAATTCTTGTGAATGAGGTGTTTTCTGTCGTACGCTGGCTGCAGAGTTCTTGTTCTCTTCATACGGGTGTGTTTGAACCTTCTCTGGTCTACTGACGACCATCTTAAAGAAATTATTGTCTTAAGATGTACAAACGGCTCCTCGTGTGCAACTCAGTACAATATCAAGTTGTTGTTATGAAGATCCTCCAGCTGTTTTATCAAGGAATAAACATGGTGGAGGTCCAGTATCTCCTGAATTCTGTGTTGATCATGACATCTGCTCAGAAATGAGTGGAAAAGCTTCTAATATTCAAGATGAGAAACACAGAGAGACTCCAGTTGCATCTTCTACAGCTGCAGGATGGAGAAGATCTACCAGCTGCTGCTTCAGGACCTGGAGAGAAGATGCTGATGCTGGTGGGTGAAGGACTGGATCCAGAACCTCTACAACCAGAACCAGATTCAGTTCCATGAGCTGGACCACCAGTCAGAACGGACCTTTAACAAGCTGTGTCACCTCATTTAGTCTCAATTTATATTTAATCCTTTTGGTTCCCATATTGCTTTGCTCGTTGGGCACGTTCGGGTTCACAGACACAAAACTGAACAGGCTTTCAGACGAGTTTCAGATCTGTTGGATTATTTAGAGATTATTTTGATCCCACAGCCCAGTCAGATCCAGACTTTAACGCATGAGGGTGAAAAGAGATTTATGCCGTTATTTAGAATGATTCTTTGTTTTCTTGGAGATTTCAGGCTCCTTCACTTGTTTCAGTAAAAGAAGAGATTTGTTTAACTGGACAGGTTAAATAGGAGTTTTTTTTAGAATAAATCTAATCAAAAGTTAAGAACTGTAATTATGTGAATTTAATCAGATATCAGCGCAGCCACTAGAACTTCCTCTGTTTTAATTAGCACCAAATCACTGTGAATTTTCCTGAAAGTGTCCTCGTAATTTACGCAGAAACGTTGTTTAACTGCCAGGAAATTAACACCGATGCTAATAACAACTTAACAAGTTTTTGTGTTTTTAAGTACTTTGGCTTGAACTTTTTATTGTGATCACGACCAACAGATGAAAGGCGTTTTATTTTGTTAAAGAACATAAACATACTTTTCCTCTGTTTTTCCAAAGCTTGATGGGAACTGAAGGCGCTTCGGGCCCGTGCAGCCCGTTGAGACGCTGTATGTGAAACCGGGCCAAACAAATAAACTCAGAGTGGAGCACATTCACACACAGACCTCCGAGCTCGTGTACAGGACCGGTGGGAGTTTTAAATCAAGGATGTGCTCCCTCCCAGTTCACTTCCCTCTACGTTTTCTCACATTGCTTCGCCTCGTTCACGCCGACTTGGTCCCGTCTGCTGTCAGACTTCAGATCCGAGCCTGTCGTTTCCTCCTCCTCTTGTCTCCGAACAATTTTCCCAAGTTTTTAGGATCTCCTCGCAGAACGCCTATTTCTCAAACAAGTCGGCGGCGCCGTACTTTGATGTGTGTGAGACCTCACTGGTGGTTAAGTGCTGGTGTGTGTGTTTTCACGCTGATGTGTGTGGAAGGGCTTTTCTGCTTGTCATAGGGGAGTGATTGAGTCCAGACGTTGTGGGTTCTTCACCATCCTGCCCCGGGACTGCAGGGTTCAGTGTGTGTTGGGTCTAGGGTGGGCGGGGCCGTGGCTCCCCGGGGTGCAGTAAAGCGATAGGGCTGTGCAGGGGGCTGGGATCACCCCCGGGGAGGAAGGTCAGAGGGCAGTTTCAGCTCTGCAGGGTGAAGAACGAGGTCTTCCTGAAGAGCAGCTTCAGCTGCTTCACATCTGGATCTGTGTGTCTCAAAGCTTTTCTGCTTTTGTTGTGGCCAAAGTTTATTATTTAGAACAGAAATGTTTTAAAAAGGAAAGAAAAGCTGCTCTAACCAGTTAATATGCTGATAAACAGATTTTCTTTTGGATTTAATTTCTACAAATATTTACAGAAGAAGTTAATCACCTTAAAACAGCTGAGGAGGCAAAAACTTTGGATTCTTATTGTTTATTTCCAAACAGTTACATTTTATCATCATCTAATGTTTAATCTTTTATCGTTTTTACCACGTTAAGTAACATTATGTATTTGAAAGAGTTGCACAAGGTCTTAAACTATCTGATGCAACAAACCCACGTTCTTCTTCTTCTTCTGTCATCAGGAGTTTTAAAAGAATCTCCATGTCTTTTAGCATCATTTAATCTAACAACCCAAACGTGACGTAGATTTTTTATACGTGTTTGAAAGTTTATGTTTTATAACTCTTTTGTTAACATGGTAATAAATGTTTATTATATTTTGTAGTTCTGGTAACTATTTCTGTTACTTATTTAAATCATTTGCTTAACTGTCAGAGTCACGGAAATGTAACAGGCCCTTAAACTGTAAGTCACACAGGCAGTTTCTATCCTCCACCACTAGATGGCAGTCATGTATTAGATTTGCCTTACACTCAGATAAAGCGACTATCTTTTTCAATCAAGAGAGAGAGAGAAGTGGTGTTTTTCATTGTTTTTTTTTTTTTAAGAGTTTAAATCTTATAATTTGTGTCATCTGGACATGAAGGAAAAATGTTAAGTTACGTATAAAATATTTTGTTCAGAATTGTAGATTTGTTTCTTATAAAATTCTAAAAGAATAAATTATGTAAGTAGTTTTTCTGAGTTGTGGGAAGGAATTTTTGCACTTTTTGTATTTAAATTTAGACATTTTCCTTGCTTTAATGACTTATTGGTTTTTAATAGTTTTTTAATATAAATATAATTCCAAAAAGTTATTTATTGCTCATCATTTTAAAGCTATAAATTTATATTGTCAGAAAGTGATTTTCTTTGAAGAATATTTGGTGCCTTAAGCGTTAATTTTACTGTAATTCAGTGTAAAATGACAATAAGGACGTCTCGGTTCTCCATAAATAATGCAGTTAGAGCAGAAATCAAACGTTTCAGCTATTTGTCATTAAACAAATCGTTTACACACTTCTTTTATATTCATATTTTCTACCATCTTGGTCACTTTGCAGGACTCAAACCTAAAAAACAGTTTTATTTTTGTTGAGTTTGTTTATGTAAAAGTAACTTTTCACAGAATTTATAAGCAGTTCCATGTTTATGCTTCATATAATTAAACTAAAAGGAATTTATTAATTTAGCTGTTAGAAAAACAAGCTGCGTCAGATTAAAATTCTGTCTAATTCTAAGATTTTAATCACAGTTTGGAGCTGAAGAGTCCCGTTTAAACAAACCTGATAATCACAAAGATAAAGAGATGCTGAACTCCAGGAAATTCATTCAGATTTTGAGTTTTATGAGAAACTTCTTAGACTTTTTAAACTTCACCTTTTATCCCTCAGCAGCTCCAAAGATGGACGACAGCGAGGTCGGGTCATCTCTCGGGCTCAGACGCTGACCAAATACTGACTCTCAGGCTGAATAATTGGCTGTCAGTAACCCCTGACCTCAGCTCAGAGTCTAAGGTGTCAGATCGATACGGGCCGAGCGGGCGGGAGGCTCATCTGACAGGAGGAATCCTGAGAAGCTCCATCGTGCTTCTTCAGTTTACTGCATGATCATTATCACAAATATGTGCATCCACTCAGAGTCTGTGCAGCTGACAGTGATCTGTTGCATCCTGCAGAGTCTTCCTCAGTCTGCTGCAGCAGGTGCTGGTAGGATGCAGGATCGTGACATGTTGTGGATCAGAGCTCACACAAACACATACATGTCTCAAACTGAGTTAACATGGACATCCGTGTTGGATACAGAAGCGGTTTCTCGCTGACGGTTCATGTGAGCGTTGTGACTGACACTAACGCCGCACTGCTGTTTGACCTTCTGACTCTTCAGTAATTAACCTGCTTCATCCATGAAGCAGCAGAGAATCACTCGTCTCTGTTTGTGAAACGTTTTTCTGAAAGGGTCAGTTCACCAAAATAAAAGTACAAACTATCTCCAGGTCTGTTCCTGCTAAAATCAATAATAAATATTATATAATGGATCTCGTGTATAAGATACTACTTCACTTGCGTTTGGGTAAAAATAGGCCAGAACAACAACGGGCTGTCTTTGTAGAAATGCTTTTGTTGTTTTTCTTACATCTGTACATACGTGTGATATTATCAGACGACGGGACACAACACCGTCTCCGTCTGTTCTGCAGCTGCATTGAAGGACCAGGACCAGGATCCTTCGGTCTCTGCAGCTTCCCACGAGCATCAATGTGTTTTTAATCCCAGGCCAATCAGTCACCTCCTCTGGTTTGGTTTCCAGACAACTGTTTACAGTCCACAAGCTCCACTTTTCCCATCCCTCTGCTGTCAGCGCCCAGTCGGACCGGGCCCTCGGGCCGATACGCTGTGTGTGTGTGCACAGACAGATGTTTGTATGTAATTAACCAGTAAAGTAGTAATGGCTTGAACTTGTCTGCAGTGCAGGGATGTGAATGATGGCACAGGTGGGGGGAGGAGGGTGAGACCCCCCCCCAACTCTGACAGGATGGATGGACCCCATCTGGTGACATCATCACATGATCTGATCCCCCCAGAGGACGTGATGGTGAACTGCAGCGTTTGGTTGTGAGTCGTGGAGGTTTGTGTTGGTTGTCTGTGACGCAGCAGCTTCATGTGTTACGGCAGATACAGATTCTTTAGTCTGAATCAGAGCTGAGTCTGACCCGGTTCTGACCTGGTTCTGACCTGGTTCTGACCCGGTTGTTACCCGGTTCTGACTCGGTTCTGACCCGGTTCTGACACAGGTCTGACTCGGTTCTGACCCGGTTGTGACCCGGTTCTGACCCGTTTCTGACCCGGTTGTTACCCAGTTCTGACTCTGTCTCTNCAAAATCTTACGATACATGGCCCCATTCATTCTTTCCTTTACACGGATCAGTCGTCCTGGTCCCCTTGCAGAAAAACAGCCCCAAAGCATGATGTTTCCACCCCCATGCTTTACAGTAGGTATGGTGTTCTTTGGATCCAACTCAGCATTCTTTCCCCTCCAAACACGACAAGTTGAGTTTCTACCAAAAAGTTCTATTTTGGTTTCATCTGACCATATGATGTTCTCCCAATCCTCTTCTGGATCATCCAAATGCTCTCTAGCAAACCGCAGACGGGCCTGGACGTGTCCTGGCTTCAGCAGGGGGACACGTCTGGCACTGCAGGATTTGAGTCCCTGGCGGCGTAGTGTGTTACTGATGGTAGCCTTTGTTACTTTGGTCCCAGCTCTCTGCAGGTCATTCACTAGGTCCCTCCGTGTGGTTCTGGGATTTTTGCTCACCGTTCTTGTGATCATTTTGACCCCACGGGGTGAGATCTTGCGTGGAGCCCCAGATCGAGGGAGATTATCAGTGGTCTTGTATGTCTTCCATTTTCTAATAATTGCTCCCACAGTTGATTTCTTCACACCAAGCTGCTTACCTATTGCAGATTCAGTCTTCCCAGCCTGGTGAAGGTCTACAATTTTGTTTCTGGTGTCCTTTGACAGCTCTTTGGTCTTGGCCATAGTGGAGTTTGGAGCGTGACTGTTTGAGGTTGTGGACAGGTGTCTTTTATACTGATAACGAGTTCACACAGGTGCCATTAATACAGGTAACGAGTGGAGGACCGAGGAGCCTCTTAAAGAAGTTACAGGTCTGTGAAAGCCAGAAATCTTACTTGTTTGTAGGTGACCAAATACTTATTTTCCACCATAATTTGCAAATAAATTCTTTAAAAATCAGACAATGTGATTTTCTGGATTTTTTTTCCTCATTTTGTCTCTCATAGTTGAGGTATACCTATGATGAAAATTACAGGCCTCTCTGATCTTTTTAAGTGGGAGAACTTACACAATTGGTGGCTGACTAAATACTTTTTTGCCCCACTGGTTACCCGGTTCTGACCCAGGTCTGACCCGGTTCTGACCTGGTTGTTCCCCGGTCCTGACTTGGTTCTGACCCAGGTCTGATTCGGTTCTGACCCGGTTCTGACCTGGTTGTTACCCGGTTCTGACCCGGTTGTTACCCGGTCCTGACTCGGTTTTGACCTGGTTCTGACCCGGTTGTTACCCGGTTCTTACTTGGTTCTGACCCGGTTGTTACCCGGGTCTGACTCGGTTTTGACCTGGTTCTGACTCTGTTCTGACCCGGGTCAGAAAAGTCCGTGTTCAGGAGGAGAACAACAGGTGGGCTTTATCCTCTCCTCCCCTCCTGTTACCGACGGCAACGCTCTTCTTCAGGAAACATTTATCCTCCAACATTCTTTTTTCTCTTTTTTCAACTTTAATTTCAGTTTGTTAATTTTTTCTTTTATATATTTTGCTTTAATTATCTAAAAAAATCTATTTATTGTCTCCTTTCTCTTTTCTGCTACTCTTTCTCCTTTTTGAAGAACTAAAACCGTCACAAATAAAAAAAAATAGAAAAATATGTAAATGAATAAATAAAATAACAAAATGGCAAAAAACTGGAGGAATCAGTTGGTGATTGACATGATGTTTTGTTTTTTTTACTTTGGCGCTACAGGAAGTGTAAAAGTTTCTGCTTTCGGTTCATGATACAAGCTTGTTAAAAAACATATTACAACTAAAATTATTATTTGAACAATAAACCAGAATTACAGAAAATAGATCTTTTTTTTGCTTCCACATCCCTGTTTTTCATTCCAATTTTATAATTTTCTTATTGTAATTCTATTTTATTTGTTACTCCGAATTTTTGCCTTTTTTTTCGTATTTTTGTTTCCCTTTTGTTACTCGATGTCTTTAACTGATTATTTATTTTAGTCACTTCTTCTTTCATGACTTTGTTTTTAGTTTTTCATTTTCCACCTTCTGTCAGTGACGTTGATGAATTTAGGAAACTAAAGTGACATTTTGATGGAAACTGAAATCAGAATTTCACACCTCGGATTTAACTTTTAACTCGTTTTTTAAAAGATGTTTTAAGATTTTAATAATTTTGGTTTGTTTTCTTGATCCTACATACGTGTTTTGATGAATCTAAAGCATGTGTGTGGAAGAGTTTTCCAATTTAATTCATGGCGGTAAAATAGTAAGTAAATAAAGAGTTCAGTCTTCTACAGAATATAATTACTGGCATCATTCAGACTCTTAAAATATTATTCAAACCCTCACGTTGGGAAATAAAATACTTTATTTACAGTTTCACAATTTCCCAGGAATTTCCTCCAACATTTCTTGGAAGCAGCTCAGTAATGTGGCATGTAACAGTCAGGAAATACAGATCTTATAGGGTTATGGGGTGAGCTCAGTGTGGATGGAGCCGGAGATTTATGGAAGAAAATCAAATAAAACCACTGATCAAATAAGTCAAATATAAAAATCCAGATAAATATTATTCCTGCTCTGTGCTCTCATCCTCTCTTCATCCCTCTTTACCTGCTTCAGAGGGAAACAAACACAGATGGGCCTGAAAGAAACAAACAAGTGGAAGAAAAGAGGGATTATCTGTAAATGTTTTGTTAAGAGCTCCAGTTACTGAGTTATTGATTAGCCTCCCTAATTCATCTAATCATGGATGATTAAACCCCAAAACAAATGGCTTCAGGATTTAAGAGCTTTTATTTTGCTCATTGTGACACATTCATAGTAAACAGTGAAGCATTAGTTGATTCAGTGTTTGAGCCTCCAGCCTCGTCCACCTCCCGCTGCTCACAACAGTGGAAGAAAAACAGAAATGTTGAAATTGCCTCAATCAGGTTTGTGAAGGTTTGATGATTCACTAAATCGCCCGTAACAACAAAGTCATTTAAAGGAACAGATGAATAAATCTGCTCTATAATGAAAACAATGAGCGCTAAAGGTTGTGAATTCTGTTTAAAGCAAATTAAATAATTCTCCCGACGGCCGAGCGGTGACGGACGATTTCATCGTCTCAGGGAGGATGTAAAGATCAGATTAGCAGGAGAAAGTCTGCTCCTCTCTTTCTTTACATCTTCACTCTGTTTCGTTTCAATATTTCACTTGTGCCACTCAAACATCTCCTCACAGCCTGCATCTGGAAAACATCTGGCTCATCTGTTGGTGCTTTTGCAGCTCTCACTGTGTATTTTATTATCTGATTCCATAAACACCTCCAGTTCTGCAGCATATAGACCCTGAGAAGCAACTTAACCTCAGCGGAAGAGACAAAAAACCTTTTTATTTGATTCCTTTTGTGATCTGGGGACGTTTTGGTCGAACCCCCACCTCACTGGTTCATCCATCGAATTGTGTTTTCTATTGATCGATTGATTCCTGAGGGGATTCCACACTGAAACACATCACCATGAGACAGGATGGGGGGGGCGGGGCTGTAAATTTCTTTAATCTTGTCTCTATTTCACCTGTAACACTCTACTCAACACACTCTGTGACATTTTTTGGTTTATTTGCTATAAACACCTGAGATGATCTCCTGTGATATTTGCTGCTGCATCCTATAGTAATTGGTATTGATCTGTTATGGCTGTGGAGGTGGATGAAATCAGACAGACGTTCTTATAGGATTTAAAGTTAAAAAGCAGCTTTTTGTTGTTTATTTTCTCTGTAAATCCTCTTGTTGTACTTCTCCTCTATTTCACAGATTCTTCTGCTAAGATGCAGGAAGTATTTCAGGTTTCTGGATCGTGTCTCTGCTCAGGTTCAGTGAAGTGAAGCTAGTTTTAGGAATCGGACATGAGTTGCTCTACAGCTCTGATTGATTTTCCTGTGCTGAAACACTGATAAGATGATGAGCGCATGTATTTGTTTCCAGTTTAAGTGCAGAACGGAAATCCAATCAGTCACTGGAGACTAATTTTAGCTGCTTTTTGTTCTTTTCACACACAATATCTTGATACAAACATCCTCGTCTGTTGTGTTTTTAAGAATGATTTCCTGTTTTTCTCCAACAAAGAAATTAGTTAAACCTTCTCCATCCTGACGTGTTTCAGCTGTTACATCAGGGACCAGTTTGATTGACAGCAGCCGACACTAGCAGAGCTTAAGTTCTTACTCAGACGTGAGATGACAAAGCCGGTCATCCCGCAGAGTTTCTGACAGAGGACGTGATACTGTGGAGCCAGCTGACCCCTAACAGTCATAATATCAGCAGGCTCCTCTGAAACGGAGGTGAATGAGGCCATGATGGTCCCGTTCAGAGCCACAGCACTCAGCAGGGGGTGGACTGGTAAGAAACCTGCAGAGAAAACAAAGGCTTTGGTTTCACACTGTATCGGACTGTAATTAGTGACTGATGAGGCTAAAGTTAGAAACACAAACGCTGCAGTTCTTCATGTAGAAACATCTCGGATCTGATCGAAAAGATGCTTTTTATCAGAAGGTTTTAGAGACGAAATCTGAAACTTCAGCACAGATTGAAAAGGTTTATTTAAGAAAATTCATGTTTATTTCACTAGTTTCGTAATATGTAATATGTTTTCAGTTGAAGGATGAAAGAGTTGTGGTAAATATAAAGATATATGAAAACTTTTACCTGATAAAAACATGAAAGTGTCTGTAATTTCACTTAATTTATTCCAGAAACAATATAAATAAAATATATATCTGTAAAGAATTAAAATAAAACAGCAGACTGACATAAATATTGAGGTATGAATGTACACGCCAGTTAGAGCCATAAGAAGATGAGCTCCCCCTAGTGGCTGGCTGCAGTATACAAGTCCCGCCCCCTTCATGCAGTTCTTACCTTTCTGTTGTAGGTATAAAAACATTGAAACTGAGTTCATTGATGAAAATAATAAATAATTGTGGTTTTATTTAATTTTTGCTGTGCAGTTTTTAAGCAGCTCATTTTATTGATACAGTCATATTATTTAAGTTATTTGCTTGGATTTTTATAACAGTACAGTCATTTTTGAACAACCAGCAGGAAGGTCAGGAATCCCGCAGCACATCGACAGCCTGACGGCTCTCAGCAGGCAAAAACTATCACACGCCTGCTTTACATGCACAGCTCGTCTCACCTGGCCTGAGATCAGCTGATTGTTACTCTGCTGCAGCAGCCGATCACTCATCTGTGACAAGTCCGGCTTTAACCTCCCTGTGGTGCGAGTTCACCAGTTTCAGATCATCAGTCTCCTGCATGATCCAGTGCCCAGCTTCCCCTGACAGCCCTCAATGTGTCAATGAACAGAGGTGGAGTATTGAAGACGTCCGCAGTATGTCGGTGATACTGAATCACAGGCCATTAGCAGCTGCAGAGACAAACTGTCCAGGTCTGATCTGGAACCGTATACTGTGCCTGTGGGAGTCAGTGTCTCCGATCACTCTCCTCGGAAAATAAATACCTGAAATACCTCAAAGTTTCACTTGGTTTCTCCATTTTCCACTCGGTTTACAGTGAACACCAGAACCTCTTGCCTCTTTTCTCAGAATCCACTGGGAGGATTTTAGTTTTCTAACTGTCAGATTTGGTTAATGAACATCTCATTTTACAGCGATCCTCTTAACGTCGCTAACGGCACATGCTAACCAGGGGATTAGCCTGTAGAAGTTGTGACTGCTGAGCACCAACATTGATAAATGACTTAGAGTCATGATGAAAGGTTTCTGCTGGGATGGGCGGGTTCTATTGGGCTCACGGTGGTTCAGATCCATTAACACAAGCAGAGCAGCTGGAGACGTCTTTTATGATCCAGAATCTGTTTATAAATACACGTTGAAATTATGTATTTATGTTTCCCCGCTCTCTTTCTCTACAGATTTTACCGGGGAGATTACCACATCGACGTCTGTATCAACGACTACCTTGACGTCTACTGTCCGCACTACGTCAGCCCGGTCTCGAACGAACGGACTGAGCGCTACATCCTCTACATGGTGAATTACGACGGCTACAGCTCGTGTGACCACACCGCCAAGGGCTTCAAACGCTGGGAGTGCAACAGGCCTCTGTCTCCCAACGGGCCGCTCAAGTTCTCAGAGAAGTTCCAGCTCTTTACGCCGTTCTCCTTAGGCTTCGAGTTCCGCCCCGGCCGAGAGTATTATTACATCTGTGAGTATGTAAACAAAGTCTGGGGTTCTGAAAGACCAGGATCCATAGGGGTCACATTCATTGGCTGTGTTTGATTATTTGTGATTTTTAATGGATCCAGTTCCACGTTCATCACCGGCTTCTTTCAGAGATAAATTAGGACCGATGATGTCAGAGAGACGTCGTCTTTATTTTAGTTTCATCAGTCTTTTTCAGTTTATTCCAGTTTAATCCGGTTAATCTCAGTTCACTTCAAGAAAACTGAATTTATTTATTCTCATCAACTCACTTTAGTTATGGTCATTCCATTTATTCCCAAGTCATTTCTATTCGGTCCGGTCCAGTCCAGTCCAGTCCAGTCCAGTCCGGTCCAGTCCCGTCCCGTCCTGTCCCGTCCCGTCCCGTCCAGTCCAGTCCAGTCCAGTCCAGTCCAGTCCAGTCCAGTCCAGTCCAGTCCCGTCCCGTCCCGTCCCGTCCCGTCCAGTCCAGTCCAGTCCAGTCCAGTCCAGTCCAGTTTGGTTCAATTCAGTCCAGTCCAGTCCAGTCCAGTCTAGTTGAGTCCAGTCCAGTCCAGTCCAATTTGGTTCAATTCAGTCCAGTCCAGTCCAGTCTAGTTGATACCAGTCCAGTCTGGTTCAGTCCAGTCCAGTCCAGTCCCGTCCCGTCCCGTCCCGTCCCGTCCCGTCCCGTCCCGTCCCGTCCCGTCCAGTCCAGTCCAGTCCAGTCCAGTCTGGTTCAGTCCAGTCCAGTCTAGTTGATTCCAGTCCAGTCTGGTTCAGTCCAGTCCAGTCCAGTCTGGTTCAGTCCAGTCCAGTCTAGTTGAGT
Organism: Pachypanchax playfairii; assembly: GCA_006937955.1. Classification (NCBI taxonomy): domain Eukaryota; kingdom Metazoa; phylum Chordata; class Actinopteri; order Cyprinodontiformes; family Aplocheilidae; genus Pachypanchax; species Pachypanchax playfairii. The sequence goes on along the minus strand of SSNP01000129.1, from coordinate 611,727 downwards.
CCAGTCCAGTCTGGTTAAGTCCAGTCCAGTCCAGTTTAGTTGAGTCCAGTCCAGTCCAGTCTAGTTGAGTCCAGTCCAGTCCAGTCTGGTTCAGTCCAGTTCAGTCCAGTCCAGTCCAGTCCAGTCCAGTCCAGTCCAGTCCAGTCCAGTCTGGTTCAGTCCAGTCCAGTCCAGTCTGGTTCAGTCCAGTCCAGTCTAGTTGAGTCTAGTCCAGTCTGGTTCAGTCCAGTCCAGTCCAGTCTGGTTCAGTCCAGTCCAGTCTAGTTGAGTCCAGTTTGGTCTGGTTAAGTCCAGTCCAGTCCACGTCCAGTCCAGTCCAGTCTAGTTGAGTCCAGTCCAGTCCAGTCCAGTCCAGTCCAATTTGGTTCAATCCAGTCCAGTCCAGTCCAGTCTAGTTGATACCAGTCCAGTCTGGTTCAGTCCAGTCCAGTCCAGTCTGGTTCAGTCCAGTCCAGTCTAGTTGAGTCCAGTCCAGTCTGGTTAAGTCCAGTCCAGTCCAGTTTAGTTGAGTCCAGTCCAGTCCAGTCCAGTCCAGTCCAGTCCAGTTTAGTTCAGTCCAGTCTAGTCTAGTCCAGTCCAGTCTAGTTCAGTCCAGTCCAGTCCAGTCCAGTCCAATTTGGTTCAATTCAGTCCAGTCCAGTCCAGTCTAGTTGATACCAGTCCAGTCTGGTTCAGTCCAGTCCAGTCCAGTCCCGTCCCGTCCCGTCCCGTCCCGTCCCGTCCCGTCCCGTCCCGTCCCGTCCAGTCCAGTCCAGTCCAGTCCAGTCCAGTCCAGTCCAGTCCCGTCCCGTCCCGTCCCGTCCAGTCCAGTCCAGTCCCGTCCCGTCCCGTCCCGTCCAGTCCAGTCCCGTCCAGTCCAGTCCAGTCCCGTCCCGTCCCGTCCCGTCCAGTCCAGTCCAGTCCAGTTTGGTTCAATTCAGTCCAGTCCAGTCCAGTCTAGTTGATACCAGTCCAGTCTGGTTCAGTCCAGTCCAGTCCAGTCTGGTTCAGTCCAGTCCAGTCCAGTCTGGTTCAGTCCAGTCCAGTCTAGTTGAGTCCAGTCCAGTCTGGTTAAGTCCAGTCCAGTCCAGTCCAGTCCAGTCCAGTTCAGTTCAGTTCAGTCCAGTCCAGTCCAGTCCAGTCCAGTCGAGTCCAGTCCAGTCCAGTCCAGTCGAGTTTGGTTCAATTCAGTCCAGTCCAGTCCAGTCCAGTCTAGTTGAGTCCAGTCCAGTCCAGTCCAGTCCAGTCCAATTTGGTTCAATTCAGTCCAGTCCAGTCCAGTCTAGTTGATACCAGTCCAGTCTGGTTCAGTCCAGTCCAGTCCAGTCTGGTTAAGTCCAGTCCAGTCCAGTTTAGTTGAGTCCAGTCCAGTCCAGTCTAGTTGAGTCCAGTCCAGTCCAGTCTGGTTCAGTCCAGTTCAGTCCAGTCCAGTCCAGTTTGGTCCAGTCCAGTCCAGTCCAGTCCAGTCCAGTCCGGTCCAGTCCGTCCCGTCCCGTCCCGTCCCGTCCCGTCCAGTCCAGTCCAGTCCAGTCCAGTCCAGTCCAGTCCCGTCCCGTCCCGTCCCGTCCAGTCCAGTCCAGTCCAGTTTGGTTCAGTTCAGTCCAGTCTAGTTGAGTCCAGTCCAGTCTGGTTAAGTCCAGTCCAGTCCAGTTTAGTTGAGTCCAGTCCAGTCCAGTCTAGTTGAGTCCAGTCCAGTCCAGTCCAGTCCAGTCTGGTTCAGTCCAGTCCAGTCCAGTCCAGTCTAGTTGATACCAGTCCAGTCTGGTTCAGTCCAGTCCAGTCCAGTCCCGTCCCGTCCCGTCCCGTCCCGTCCCGTCCCGTCCTGTCCCGTCCCGTCCCGTCCAGTCCAGTCCAGTCCAGTCCAGTCCAGTCCAGTCCAGTCCAGTCCAGTCCAGTCCCGTCCCGTCCCGTCCCGTCCCGTCCAGTCCAGTCTAGTTGAGTCCAGTCCAGTCCAGTCCAATTTGGTTCAATTCAGTCCAGTCCAGTCCAGTCTAGTTGATACCAGTCCAGTCTGGTTCAGTCCAGTCCAGTCCAGTCCCGTCCCGTCCCGTCCCGTCCCGTCCCGTCCCGTCCCGTCCCGTCCCGTCCAGTCCAGTCCAGTCTGGTTCAGTCCAGTCCAGTCCAGTCTGGTTCAGTCCAGTCCAGTCTAGTTGAGTCTAGTCCAGTCTGGTTCAGTCCAGTCCAGTCCAGTCTGGTTCAGTCCAGTCCAGTTTAGTTGAGTCCAGTCCAGTCCAGTCTAGTTGAGTCCAGTCCAGTCCAGTCTGGTTCAGTCCAGTTCAGTCCAGTCCAGTCCAGTTTGGTCCAGTCCAGTCCAGTCCAGTCAGTCCAGTCCAGTCCAGTCCAGTTTGGTTTAATTCAGTCCAGTCCAGTCCAGTCCAGTCTGGTTCAGTCCAGTCCAGTCCAGTCTGGTTCAGTCCAGTCCAGTCTAGTTGAGTCCAGTCCAGTCTGGTTAAGTCCAGTCCAGTCCAGTTTAGTTGAGTCCAGTCCAGTCCAGTCTAGTTGAGTCCAGTCCAGTCCAGTCTGGTTCAGTCCAGTTCAGTCCAGTCCAGTCCAGTCCAGTCCAGTCCAGTCCAGTCCAGTCCAGTCCAGTCCAGTTTGGTTTAATTCAGTCCAGTCCAGTCCAGTCCAGTCTGGTTCAGTCCAGTCCAGTCCAGTCCAGTCCAGTTCAGTCCAGTTTGGTTCAATTCAGTCCAGCCCAGCCCAGCCCAGTCCGGTTCAGTCCAGTCTTGTTCAGTCCAGTCTAGTCCAGTTCAGTTGGGTTTGGTTGATTTCAGCTCAGTCCAGTCCAGTGTGGTCCGTTCCACTCCCTTCTGGTCCGGTTTAGTTTGGTTCTGGTTGATTTAATCCAACCCGTTCCAGTCCAGTCCAGTTTAAATTAATCCATTTTATATTTTTTGCTCCCAGTAATAACTCTAACATCACATCAGGTGATTCATGCCAGTGTCATCTTTAAATATTGCTGCAGCATGTTCTGATTTTCTTGGACTGCAGGTCCAACCAAAGCAGAACCAGAGGGTGGAAACACATCAGCGGGTGAGGTCTGGCCTGCAGTGTCTTTTGTTACCGACCGGCTGAGCTCAGCTTTCTGCTGCTTGTGAGAAGACTCGGCAAAACAAGCAGCCGGGGAGTCGTGTTTTCATAAGTGAAGTCAGTGCCCTGCAGGGGGAGAAGAGATGGACTAAATAAGACACAGTGGTAGATTTGAGATGTTTGGCTGACACCTGAGGTCAGGCGAGAACTTCAAGGGTATTACCAGGAACCTGTAATAAAGAGTGGAAGAGTCAGAGGAAAGGCTGTGGTATGTTGGCACCACAACAAAGAAGAAAAGGGGGATTTTTTTCAGTTCTTGCACCCCCTCCTGAGACGATGAAGCTTTTTAAGCTCCAAATTCAGAGAAGATGTTTCAGAAAATGACTCGTTTGATTATGTCTGATTATCTGTTGGTTGGTCACTTTTTAATATGTTTTCAGCCTGACTGACAGCACCTGGTTCAAGTTAAACTAAATATTTGTGACAGGAATCTGACTGTGAGGAAGTGAAGCACAGTGTTATCCTCCTGGAAGTGCAGCTGACCCCTAATCAGCCATGAAGTGGTTTTTCTGTTGGATTTTCGTGTCAGCTGGTCTTCTCGACTCCTAAACATGAAACGGTGATGTTTGGAGAAGTTGTGGTTTAGTTAAAGTTGCGCCAGACGGTTGTTGATGTTGCTGCAGTTCCCTGGAAGTCCATGCGATGAGTCAAAGCTAATTCTGCTGTAGTTGTAGGTTTGTCTCTGGGCTTCGTGATGATGAGGGTCTTGTCAGCTTTAATGGTGATTGATCATTTAAGGAGAGACGGTCTTCAAGTGGTTTTAGACCATGTGGAACGGCTCTTGCTGACTCAGATTCTTGACTCGTCCCGGTTTTATCTGATCTGAGCATGACAGGCTTTATACTCAGAACATTTCAGGTGTTTTAGATGAAGTTCCCTTCCTTTGATTCCAAACACAGAAACATTAAAACATCCAAAAAAGGAATATCTCTCTTTATTATTTCACTTAGTTTTTAATTTATAAGATTTTACTGATAAATGTTTTTTAAGGATGAAATTAGACAGTAAGAACTCCAACACACTACTGATTATTATAAACACTGAAATAAAATCAAGCAGATTTAATGTGCTTTTATTTTTTACACCAGAAGAAAACATTCAGTCTGAAAGACTTTTGTCACTCGTTGTTTAGATTATTCAAATGTAAATATATAAAAATCATTGCTAAAAGACTTTTTTATCATTTAGGAGATCCAAAAGATTTATAATCAGTAACTAAACTTAAATTTTCTAATCTAATAAAAAAATTCAAATTATGAAATCATTGTTTAAAGTCTTCTGTTGCCGGGTAGAACATGGTTCATGTCTCTGTGTTTTTGACTTGGAGTAAAATATTTTTACTCTTCCTCTGGTATCAGTATCCGATTACATGCTGACAGCTGCTCTGACAAATTCTCACAATAGCTGACAGTGATATTGAGTGTCGCAGCGTGTGTATAATGTGACTTGAGGGTCTCTGAAGAGAAGATGTAAATTGTCTGCTCCTCTTGGTGAAGACAGACGCTCCTTTGTCCTTCTCTGTGATGATTTGCTCCAGGCGTTGGACTGAGGAGGGCGGGGCCATGTCAAATGGTTGACACCTGCAGTGGGAGGGGCCTTCCTGGCAGACAGACAGACAGACAGACAGACACCTGGGGGAAAGCTGGTATGGGATCAGGATTATGGCTGGTCCCAGCAGGTCAAAGGTCACTAAGATGAGGAGGAGGTCTTGGCTATGAGCTCCTCCTGGCCTCATGTTTTTCTAATAGAGCCTTGGTGGAGCGGGAGAAGCCCGATTCTAATCTCAGGGGATAGAAATCCAATTTTCTGAGGAGACAGTTGAGAGTCTGGCTCTCCCTGTGTGAGAATGAGGACTGTCTCCCTGTAAAGCCCTCATGCTTCAAACGGACCCGGCTCCGTACAGTCAGCACAGATCTGCATCAGTAATGATGTGAACTCTGGGAGCGCAGTGCCTCTACAGTCCTGTTCCAGCATGGCTGACGAGAAGACAAAAGGCTTTGTTCCCTGAGATAACCTGATCGTCACAAGAAAAACATCTGATCCTGCAGTATTTACATCCGGATCCATCCTAATTCACTTCACAGTCACAGCAACACCTGGCCTCAGATGGCATCTGAGATATGGAGTGGGAACCACAGTACACGACTGAACATGTAAAGTACGTGACCAGCAGGATGATCCAGTCGTCATGGCGAGGCAGCATCCGGGTGACCTGACTAACGCTGCGGTCTAGAGTTGCAGGCAGAGCTGAAGTTACAAATCGAGTTGCTCGGGGATAGAAAACCCAGACTCTGACCTCGGTGGCAGACATGAGAGAAAGGAGGAGAGATGGTTGGATAATTGCATGGGTGTGTTGGAATCTGTGAAGTGACGGTGGCGTTGGGGAGGAGGGGTGAGAACGTGAGATGAAGCACAGGAATAAGAATTATTAGGACAAAAAGCAGGAAAATCCTCAGTAAAATAATCTGCTACTACTCTGCAGCTTAAAGATATAAAGACACAAACAAATCAAATGCAACAAGTTATTGAAAGTATCTTTATATATATAACGAGATCATCCACCTTTCTAGTCTCTTGTCCTTTAACCAGGTTTATAGAATTTGAAACGATTATCTGAAAGCTGCCTGATTATCTGTGATTTATCATGTTTTTATCATCTCATGTTGCAAACAGCCTGTTTGTCGATGCAGCTGGAAACTCTGGAGTCAGTATGTTGCAGTTTAAATCAACTACATATGTTACATATGGCGACTGTTTCAACACTGAATTAATTAATATTACAAAGTGATTTGTGCATCGTTGCCATAGATACGTTAAGTTTTATGAGACTTAGAGAAGATATAAATAACCAGTAAAAGAACATTTATTTTTCATTCTTTGCTTATTTAGGAGTCAAGTTTAACTTTTTTTGGATTTATTTATATCAAATTAAATGCATTTAAATGTTTAACTGTTGATTCAAAACAGTAAATTTATAAAAATAATTAGGAGTTAGGAAACTTCCTGTACACCTTATGGAGGAGTGAGACTGCCAAAATAGTCTAAATACAAAAAATATAGTAGACCATTGAATTGTAGTTAAATAGTTTTTTTTTTTACTTTTCTATTTGTTTTTATGAATCATGCCTGCGCTAAAATCTATGGAGGACTGAAACAACCAAACATTTAAATGACTTGTGAAATAGATTAATATGTCTCTGATGATCCTCAAAAATATGGACTTTATGGACATTTTGTTTATTGGTGCTTTTTTGTGTGTGCGTGCATGGGGATGGGTTGGGTTGGGGGGTGTAGTCGTGTTGATGGTTTTTATTTTGGGAGGGGGGGGTGTTTTTTTTTAAACTATAAAGAACTTTGAGAAACTCTCTAGTTTGAAAAGCGCTTTATAAATAAAATTGATTTGATTTGACAGGAGCCATTTATGGAGGGCTGAAATGACCTAAATCAAGAAATAAGAATATGTAAAAATGATAATAAAGTATAAACAAATATATTTTGTTTCTCAATTTGTTTTTCAACTATAATAAATTTATTTGCAATTATCTGAACATACAAAAACACATAAATGGCTGAATTCATGTTTTATATGCCACTGCAACATAAATAAATTCAATGGATTATAAATTAATTCTAAATGACAAAAAAGTAAAAATAATAATTATTTTACACATTTTTAATAAGAAAATAAAAATAAAAAATTAATTAATACTGTGATTAATATATTGATTTAAGATTTTCCTAATTTTATTGGCAACAATGTAATATGATTTTAAATTTAGTTTTCATTTATTAATAATTTTGGCATTTTGTGCCTCCGTAGTTTTAACTGTGTATTCACAAAAACAGCTATACATTGGTGGAAAAAAAGGGTCTTTTTGAGCAAAATGTTTCATAACTTCAACTCTAATAAGATTTATTAAAAAATCTGTATGGAAAGTGAATTAATTAAATATATAAACAACAACACAGTGACAAAACAATAATACAAATTTTACTAATTTTATTATGTCATGACTCCCACATGGGACCTGTACCCGTAGAGAACTGCACTTTTCATAAAGCTCATAAACTGAGTCTGGACAAAAGCAGTATATAAGAAACAAAGAAAATCAGCGTTTGGCCAGTTCAGTGAAGTTTTGAGTCGCCGGTTGAGGAAACTTCCTTAATACTCGCTGACAAAGACAGAAGCAGCATGATTGACAACGTTTCTCTCAATTATTTCCTCCCTCTGCTGCTCAGAATCCAATATTCCTCTAACGGTAACGTTTAAAAATGATTTTATCTCTTCTCACGGCTGCACGGCATCTGATAAAGTGCCTTTTGAAATGAGAGCTGGAGTCATCTGCGACAGTGGAAACACTGACACGCTTTACTTTTATCAGGAATTTACCGCTGGGCCAGAATCCATCACACGGAAGGTCTAAACGACACGGCTGCAGGGAGTCTGTGGACAAACTGTGGTATGTGCACAGATGCACATACGTGGGAAACCACAGACTGTGGTCCACAGTGTACATACATGCACGTACAAATGAGCAACGAACCGTCACAATTATCCAGACACTAAAGTTTGTGTGTGTCAGAAAAAGACTTGTCAATCTGCAGGAAGTATCCGAAGCCAAGCTGTTTAAACACATGCGACAAAGAAAAGATTAAATCTACTGTCTGATCAAGACAAATTCAGAGAAATCTAGATCCTTCACTTGAAATTTATTCAGAAAAAGTTTTTAATCTATGCTTTTTAAAAGCAGGAAATGAGATTTTGTAGGTGAGCGTAACAGTGTGCCAGACACCTGCAGAAATGACTGCCTGTGGCCAAATTAGACTTGGAAATATGAGGGTGACATTGACATAAAATATGGAGCAGAAACACTTTTACATCAGAGTGAGAAGGAAGCTCAGCAGGATAAAGCTGTCTGTTTTCAAAGGGAGATAAGTGAGGAACACCTCTAACGATGAAACTATTGCCCTTGTCACATTGTTCGTTTCTCTTGGTAGTTTTTGCCTGATTTAATTAAGAGATCTGTTCGCTAAGTTGAGCCATTAGCAGATTATTATTTTTATATTTCTGATGGTAGATATGGTCAATATAGACTAATTGCCATTTTATTTGAAATTTATTTGGCACAAAGGACAAAACAGTGACCTTTGTTTACTGTGTTTAACTCATATGAACATATATAATAACTAGATGTAGAAACGGTGGTTGAAGCAAAACCAAAACATCGCCCCCTTGTGGTTGGCTGCAGTACGTTTGAACTCCAGTGTAAATACATACATAAAAAAAAACGTCATCTCATTTTTTGGCTTTCAACTGCTGTTGATTCACGTAGTTCTTACCTTGCTGCTGTATATTTAAGTAACACCACTGTAGTGCGCAGGTGAGTGGGCGGGGCTTTCTGCTTCACAGCTCTTGTGCATAGACTAAATGCAACATGGCAGCTGCTGTAAGCAGGATGTTTTACTAAACTTTTGTACAACCAGGGAAAAAACATATGCTAAACCCAGTTATTATATGTTATCGTGTATGTCCTACATATATGGGCTATATGTTGTTTTATAAAACATATTTTCTTCTTCTTGGTTATTTGTTTTTTTATATATTTGTTTGTTTGTTTTTGCAGCTTTGAGTAAAATGTAACTGGCAGTCTAAAATGCAAATAAAAAATACACAATAAAGTTGTAATCATATTATTATTATTATTATTATTATTATTATTATTATTATTACTATTGTTATTATTATAAATTTTATTAGATTGGGGTTTTTTTGGTCTTAAAAATCTACAGTTGCCATCTAAATGTTTGTTAAATTAAGAAGATACATTGGAAAAATAAAACATTTATTTTAAATGTTGGATGTCCAAACAATTTCATAAACATCTGGACCTGAATCAATTAGGAATTCTTCAAATTAGAGTCTGGAAAAGGAGCAACAGTTTGACATATTTTTGGCATTTTTAAACCCAGGCTAAATTCCAAATCCTGTATGAATGTACCAACATCGTTACCTTATTAGTCACATTAAAAACAGAAGGACTATGACTAAAAATTTAAATCTATTGTTGAAAATGTTGCATTTAACGAAAAAATTGGCATGAAAACCTGAAACAGCTTCATATTTATTGGTCATTATGTTTTTTGTGGCGTATAGTAATTATAGTGACATTTAAACTGACATTTGAATGACATTTTCCATGATCACACAGCTGTAGATTAGCTCACAGGAGGTGTTTTAACAGGAGGTGTAAAATGAAACTTAATGTGTCTGAAGTGTTCTGATTTAACCGTGTGTCACGTTTCCACAGCCTCCGTCACCGACGTCAGAGGAAGGAGGAGCTGCCTTCGGCTCAAAGTCTTTGTCAGGCCACAAAGTAAGTAACATTTATTATTTCCTTCAAGCACAAGTTTTCATTCTGTTGTGCAGTTTGTGATCAGGCGTGACGTTTAACTTGTCTAATCTTCCAATCGGCTCTTTGTTTTCCAAAGACAATTGTGTGAAAAGCCCCGGGAGTTCGCAGGAAGGAGTCGATTTTGATGAACATAGTAACAACTCTATTGAACCTAGAGGTTGGTGACAAGTTACAGTTTGTGTTTAGAAACAAAACCAAATCAATACAGCTTATTTCAATTCTTTATTACCACAATATCTCCTGTCAGTGTCAGTGGGCAGAGCTAATCTCAATCTAGTTAATTCATATGCTTTTGTCTAAATTCTATTTGTCTAAAGATCCAGATTAGCTCTACTGTGAGTCCATATTTTATTCCCAATACATAAACACCAAACCAGATGTTGAAACTGGGACATTTTACCTTATTCAAAATATAAGCTCAGTTTGAATTTGATGGCAGCAACACATCTCAGAAAAGTTGAAACAGAGTCAATAAAGGGTTTAAAAATTAACTTGAACAATTCAAAAACAGCTGAAGGAACATTTGCCAACTAATTAGCTTAATTAGCAACAGCTCGGTAACATGACTGAGTATTCAAAGAGTCTCCCAGATGTGATGATGGGCAGAGGTTCACCAGTCTGAGACCAACTTTATCAACAGAAAACATCTGGAGCATCATGAAATCAAAAGTCTAGGCACAAAGGTCCAGAACTGTTAAGAAGCTAGATTCCTTTTGTAAAACTTCAGCAGCTGGAGTCTTCACTTCCAGATGTTTACAGACAGATGTTAGACAAAAAGGGGATGTTACATAAAATGGTTCAAATTTTTTTTAGATGTGTTACTGCCATTAAATTTAAACTGAGCTCATATTTTCTGTGAAATGCCAGATTATTTCAGTTTCAAAATCTGATTTGTTGCTTCTGTTCCACTGGGAATAAAATATGGATTTGTGAGATTTACAAGTCACTGCATTCTGTTTCTAGCTATAGAGTTTTTAAAGCATCTCAACTTTATGGGGAATGGAGGTTGTAACATATCCCAAATATGAACAGTTTAGATTAATTTATAACAGTATGCAGCAAAAGAAAACAGTAATACAGATTTGACATTAAAATAGTAACTTCATTTCAATCTAACATGTAATTTTTCCCTCTCCTGTTAGACGGAATCGGTCACGAGTCAACAGAACTAGCCAGAAGAGGCGTGAACTCTGCTGGTCGGCACCAGTTTCCAGTCCTGCTGCTTAGCTCCGCCCTCATGCTCCTGGCAGCCATCTTATCATTATAGCAGACAGGAAGTTCCCCCAGTGATGGACTGTCCTGATTGGACCACAGGTTGTTTCTACCCTGCTTCACCTCCCATCAAAGAGCACTTTTTAAAAATCCAATAACACTGACAGTCTCTCTTGTGAAAGGAGAGGAACGGACTTTGTCAGCAAAGACTTTGTCGTTTCTCACAAAACGGCAAAAACTTTGATTATTGACTTTGTGGTGGGCTCTGATGATCGAGGCAACCTGAGTCGGAAGAGTTTCTCACCTGTTTGCCTCGCTACAATTTACAATTTGCAGATATTACACATCGTCTGTGTTGGAGACAAGCACATAAACATCTTTTTTTTTTTAAATTACTCTCTAAGGACACAATCAGAACACTCCTTAGCTAGATTAGCAAAGAAGCACAGCAGGATCCGTAAAGTTTACAGACTTTTATTAACATTTGGAAATGCCACGACAGGAAACACTACTCACTTCATCGAGGAGAATCCTGAAGCGAACGGTTTGCAGAGGAAGACCAGGAGTCAGACTGCTGCTCAAGAGCATGAGGCTGAGCTGGATCCTCCGAGGTTTAACCTTCCTCTCAGGTTAAAATGCATCGTTGCAGACCGAGATAAAAAGAGAAAGAAGCACTCATCTTTTGGTGCTTGGATGATTTAACAAATTAACACATCGTTTTTTTTTTTTTTTATAAATAATGTAATTGTAGCAGCCAACATGGGTGTACAGTAAAATATTTGAATGGAGAATAGAAGTTGATGGGATGTTTTGCAAGGCAAAATGTTATTTTCCTATTTATTGTGAAGTCCTTTTGCTTTTTTCTGGTTTAGTCTGTAAGTAAAGTGGAACTGCAATAAAACAGAAACCCATCACAGTATGTTGGATCATATGACGCATGTCATCTGATTCAGGTAAAAAACTTTAGTCTGTTTTGGGATAATGGCAGATTTTTAGTTGTTTTTAGAGACTGGTGCGCATCAGGGTGTAGAGATAGAGTCTTCGTGTTTGTCATAATCGAATGTCACAAATGTAGTTTGGCTGTTTCACCCTCGTTTTTGTGAATCACTATTTGCACGGTGATTGTAAATAAGACAAATTTCCAAGAGAGTTCAGGGATGTGTTCATGCCGAACATGAGATGGAAAAAACAATGTTTTTTATCCTGAGAGAAATTTTCCTGTTTTAATAAAGCAAATGTGTGTAAGAGACGCATCACTGAGCAGTTTATAGTGCTGTGAAAACTGATTCGTCTCCTTACAGATTTCTGCCTTTTTTTTTTAAATCACATAAAAATGTTTCCTATCTTCGAGAGCAGAACAATTATTATTATATTAATATAATAATTATCATTATATAGTTTAATAATTATTATATTAAATAATTAGGTTTTGGGGTAATTACTTTTCCACACAAGGATAGTTGATTTGGGTAGATATTTTCTCTTAATAAAGGAAATCATTAAATCATTTAAAAACTACATTCAGTATTTACTCAGGTGGTATTTGTCTTGTATGTTTGATGATCTGAAACATGTATGTGACAGAACAGCAAAAACAGAAGAGACCTGTAAGGGTACAAATACTTTTTCAAAGCACTGTACAAAGCAGGTGGTGGAGGTGCATGCTGGGTAGCTGGATTCAGTTCTCTCTTTCATGTTGTGTAAAGTTGCGTCTGGACTGAAAATACACCGAGGAAACCCGTGTACGGGTTATTTCTGGAATGAAAAACTGACCACCAGTGGAGACGGAATCCACGGAGGGAGGTCATGAACTGAACCTCTACAAGTTGTGGATCTGAGATGTAAAGATAATTAAAATCATGTGACAAAACAAATTTGTTACTTTCTGAATCTGTCGAAACATACCTGAAGGAAAAGAAAACGTGATCTACCTGCTCACAGGTGCAGCTCAGAGGAGTATTAGGGCCACTGTTGAAAAGAAATAAATCTGTATTTTAACTGTACTTCTGAGAAAAACTCAAAATACAGTACAAAGAATTCTTTAAAAACAATAGCCATAAAACTTTATTTTTATTTTTGTAAAATTTAATTATATTATTAAAGATGTACAACTTCATAATGGTTTTACAACACATTTTATAGAAAATTACATTATAGGTGTTAATTTCTTGAAAGAACATTTTTAAATTCTGAGTTGTTTTTAAGGCTATATGTAAAAATTTGATAAATCCTTTACTTAAAAAATCTATCAGTGATAATTATGATAAAATATCTTATAATTTACAGTATATATGTAAGATTAAAGTAAGAGGTGAAATTTCATCAAAATCAGAATAAATAGTTGTAATTTTCAAAAAATATCTTAATATTAACAAAACAAATTTTAAACTTATTTAAAAGACTCACAACTTTTATCTAAAAGCACAGATTTTTTCCTTTTTGCCTACATGTGGTTGTTTGGAGCACTTACTATTTGTCAATATCTTACCTGCATTTGACAGCAGTCAGATTTATATAATTTCAGAAAATCTGGGAAAATTTATGATTGAAGATTGAAGCTATTGGCTACTCTTGCTATTAGCTAACAAGCTAACAGCTACTTACACTATGGACTGGTTCAGGAATACATTTTTATTATCTAAACTTAAACTCTGAACTTTTCTAGTACTATGAGCAAATGAAATGTTAAATAGTTCTACTTTTGCATGAGACAGTTGTTTATATTTATGTTGCTTACTTGTTTTGGCCGTTAGCTTGATTCTCCAATAAAACATTCTTCCAGTCAGTTCCAGATTGTTCCAACTGCTTTTCACTATTAAAATATTTATGTCTCCAGTTTAAAAGGGAAAAAAACTTTAATCGTGGTTCTAATACTCCATTTTAGCCCAAAGCTTGTTGGTGAGGGAGGAAAGATTCTGCTGTGATTTAGTTTTTAAACTTAAAAACTTCACAGTTTTAACTGAGCTTGTCATCAGCTCATCGCTATTATTTTGCTAGTTTTTTTTTTAAAGAAAAATACTTAAAACTCAAAGTTTTGTATACTGGAGATGTTGAATAAAGCCACTGTCTTTAAAACATAACTCAAGCTTCCAGTTCATGAAGTATGACTTTCAGACTTTGTTTCTTAATGCGTTTTTTCTGGATTTTTTCTAACTCATTCAAAAATGTAAAAAAAAAAAAAATCCCTTTTAGTTTAACAATATTATGAGATGGAGACAAAAACAGCAAGAATTGTGACATTAATTTGAGGAAAATAAGCACTCTAAACCAATAAATGTTTAAATTTAAGTGAAAGAACTCTGTTCAGATGTTGGTCGGCTCATCACGCTCTGCATTAAACTTACGGTATAAAAAAGGTCTGCAGGCACATCAAGTTTAGAAAAACTGCTTGGATGCTTTTCTGGATACCGTGTATCCCAACGCTCTGCCTGTTGTAACATACGTTTAGTTTTACCACTTTTAAAAGGAGATTTCTGTGCCATGTTTTTTTTATTAAATATAAAAGTTTGATACAAAACTGCCTTTTAATTTTGTAAGTCTTATATAAAACAAAAGGTCAACTTTTCACGTTCTCTGTAAATTTGTTATGGGTATTAATAATGACAATAAAGAATTCTACTGTCTTGTGTTTGAACAACAAAGTGGAGCAGGTATCAAACATACAGTACAGTTAGAACCCTGATAAAGACCAGATGGATCCTAAAGAGCAGGAAGACCTGCGCTCACATTCGGTTTTTTATCGTACAGTCCGACCCAAAGCTTCTTAAAGGCTGTTCTGTGTTTGGATTCACTTTCATGCTGAATGATTTGACTAACAGCTCAGAGAAACTTTGTTTTTTGTTCATGTGTTCGGAGGTTAACCGGGACTTCCTGTCACCTGATGTTTGTACCTTGTAGCTCAGATAATCTTGTTTTTCCGTTTCTGTTCCTCTTAAATCCAGATGTGTGTTTTCATCAGAAGGAAACTTCTTACTTTAATCAGCTGTATTTTTGTTACCAACTTGACGTTGATGTGGCACAAAGTTGCATGTTTCTGTTAACATTGTAGTGAGTGTATTTTGTGCCTGTTTGAGTCTTTTCTTCTTCTCTGCTCATCTGAAACTATTCCTTTTTTTTCCTGTTCAGTCCTTCACTAAGATTTTCTACAAGCAAAAAAAATACCACATCTTTGTAAATACACACGTTGGAGCAGCTTTGACTAATTAAAAGAAACAAAAAAAAGGTTGAATAAAAACTTTGTGGTTGTAGCTGTCAGTGTGATTTCTTTGTTTTTAAATCTCTGAAGTGACGGTTTTCTTCAGAACGTGTGAAGAGTCGATCAAAGCAGATGTTTGAGTTCAGGGGAAGTGGCTGAACAGCTGTTTCTCTGTAATCTGAAGCTAATTCACAGACTGAAATAACAAAAACAGAAATGACTTCAAATAATATTGTAGGAATGTGAAGTGATTTAGGGAGTTCTGCCAAGAGGAGAAACCCCACCGTCTCACACGCTCCTCTCTGTCTCGTCTGATGTCCAATTTCATTTTTCACCTTCGATCTTCACCTCACAGTCTTCCTCTTTCTACAGTAACTTTTATCAACCTGTAACTTTTAGGAAACATCATTGTTTTTTATTTTAATGCTGACTGCCAAACTTTATTTCTTCAGGTTTGTGTTAGAAACTGTAAAAACAACCAACATTTCCTCTGGCAGTTTGTTCTGTCGGATGTTTTTCAGAATCCCGGTTTGGTACAAATCATAAAATCTACCTGTACAAATTCATTAAAACCTGAAAGAACATGTTTATCACAGGAATTAAATGACTGAGATGCTGTTAGATTATTGTGTCTCCTGTAACGGAGATGTTCCATGATGGCATGTGGAAAACTGTGGGAATGTCTGGAAATGGACTTCCCACTGATACACGGACTCTGATTATCTGTGTTTTGGGTCTGAGGACTCTACCTCTTCCTGTTCTCGCTCATTTTCCAAACACATCCGTGTTCTCGCTTTAAAATCAACCTTTCAGACGAAGAGATATGTTCCAACTATTAGTTTAAGATTATGGAGAATGAATTCAGGAATGTGTTCGAGTAATTATAGTGTGGATTTCTGAATCTGTTCTACTGCTGCAAAAATCAATTTAAGACTTCAACATTGATAAATAAATTGTGGGATGATTTTATTACAACTCAGTTTTTTCTTCAAAATGGAATTTGGTTCGGAATGTGTGGCACAGATTCCAGTAAGTTCCCATACATCTGGGCCCTGGTTTATCTGCATGGTGAAAACACGGTAAATAAGATGCTAAAACTGGGAAACGTGTTTCATAAATATATGTGAATGCTGTTAGTACAAAGTGTTTCTGCGTCCTGATGCAAGCATCTCCTGCCAGGAGATAAAGGACAGCAGATTAATTCAAACAAGTTCATGAAGTCAACATTATGAACACGAACCCTCCGGTAAAATGAGCTTTGTCCGTCTGTGGCATCAGTTGTTCCTAATGCTCAACAGTAACATCACATGAGCCACATGCACTAATACAAATAATAATCAGCATAAATTCTTTATAAATTCATTAGGAAACCGTGAGATTCTTTCATGTAATCCATAAAAAGTAAAATTGTTTTATTTCTATCCTGTTTTTTGTTTTAGGATTTTTGGTCTTTCTGTCAGATTTTGTCCTCGTCTTCTCTTCTGAACAGTTTTATTTGCACCTTGATGGGGATTTAGCACCACCAACTGTTTGTCTCAAAGAAAACTCTTTACTAGATTTGAGTTAAAAGGGAGATTTTAATGTCTTCAAGAAGTTTCTCAAAAAATGGCAAATGAGGAAATATATCTAATTTCATTTGTTATATTTTGAATTAATCATAATTTTATGACTTATTCTAAAGCAAAAATTAAAGCTGAAACTTTGTTTTTTAAAGAAAAATCTAATATTTTTAACACAGTTCTTTCCACTTGAAGTTTGAGAATTTATAAAATAATATATAAGTTTTAATAAATAAGAAATAGTTTGTGTTATGATTTAAGAAAATACCAGTGATCCTTTAGAATTAAGAGATTAAATAATAAAACTAATTCACTCAATTTTTACTAGTTTCAAAGAAGATGGTTGTTTTTTCTGATCAAATAAAAAACGTGTGACGAACACGGTACATCCGGTGCTTCTTTAAACCTGGAAGCTTTAGTCAAGTTTAAAGCCCCTTTTTGGTTTTAATACATAGAGTTCATCTCAAAATGAAAAATACATCAAAATATCAGTTCCAAGAATTATATAAACCCTCTAGGGCAAAAAATATAGAGTTCTACAAATTAAATTTCAGGATTCAGTTCTGTGCTCCAGAATAAGACAAATCAAGGCTTGAGGGATATTTTTCCTGGCATGAGGTCAGAACAAGATGCAAGAACTCACTGAAATCTTTTGAATCCAACATATTTAACAGACAAAAAGGTTTCATGCTGGACAACCCTCGAACTTACAACCTTTCATTTTCCTGATTAATTTTCCTGTCGTCTTGGTCTTAAGAATGTCTCGTGCAGCTCATGTTAATTTAATCTCACAGGGAGATCTCCACGTTAATTCTCAAATCCTCCTCTTCAAACTTTTATTCCTGTCTTTTTCCATTTATCTGAGGGCTCGAGCAGATGGAACGGCGCAAAGGGCCGCGGTAAATGAATCGTTTTAAGGTGGGGAGGGGGCGTTAATATCAGCAGCCAAACACTCAAAGCCCCTCTTCTGATTCAGCGACCTTCGACCGCGTGGCAGCGCAGCCGCAGACCCCGAGGACAAACTCATTTCAGAAATCATGGTGGAAAATCATGTTGGCCATGAGCGCGGACAGCGAGGGACAGGCTGTATTACTGAACTCCCCCGTATTCCCATAATAGAGACCACACAATGGCACGGCGGCCAATTCTCTGCTCCGCTGTTATAATGAAGCCCTATTCAGTTTTTATGTAGGCCATCTGTAAGTCTACTCAAACCTAAAAATAAAGCCTGAGTGGAACAGAACATATTCATGGCTCTGCGCTCTGGCTGTGGATGGCTCTGAGCTGAATGAGACCTTTGAAAAGACGAGACCTGAAACAGAAAACACCGAGCATGGGACTGTGATTGACTCAAGGCTAATGAATCTGGATAAATCTATTATTCAAACACGTATACCACTGCAGGGTAGAAGCAAAGAAAGAAGAAGTCAGTAGTTTCAAATGGCCTCTTGTTCTGTTGCAACACAGTTTGGACCCCTTTTACTGATAGAAGTTTTAAAATAAAAATCATCTGCCTTTCATTTATCTTAGTTTTATGTTTCAGGTCACTGAGGAGTAAAACTAAAGTCACGCATCACACTTCACACGAGTCACTGCTTTATGGTTTCATTCATTCCAAAGTAGCTTCAGTGAAAGTTTTAGTGGTACCGGAGAAAATACATATTCTGTAAAAACACTGGATCATAAGAAACGTTTTTGATCTCCTATTTCCAAGAGATTTCTGTTTTTATCTTTGAAACTAACATAAATTCTGTTTTTTTGAGTATTTTTCACCGATTCTGTGGTTTCAGAGCGAGGAGTCATTGTGGTTGGATTTTTACAGCGTTGACATTTTCTGCCGAGGAACACGGTGATACACGGAGAAATTCTGCCCGCTTGACCTGATCCGTAATCACTGCTGAGGATGTTAGAGATGTGATTAATAAACAGATGATGTAACGAGGTGATGATGGAGGTGGAACACATGAGGAACCATCCAGTCTATAAAGTTTACTAAATTATAACAGAAGAAGGTTGTTGGTTTGAATCTCAGCCAGGTATCATGAATCAGGATTTATCATGTTGTGTTTCTGGGGTTTTTTTTCTCTACCAGCCCATGTCATGTTTTGTTTCTGTACTTCCTGCCATGACATGTTCTGCCTGATACCACTGCAGTTATCTATCATGTCACTCACCTGGTACGGCCTGATCCCTCTCATGTCACTCACCTGGTGGAGACTGATCCCTCTCATGTCACTCACCTGGTGTAGACTGATCCCTCTCATGTCACTCACCTGGTGTAGACTGATCCCTCTCATGTCACTCACCTGGTGTAGACTGATCCCTCTCATGTCACTCACCTGGTGGAGACTGATCCCTCTCATGTCACTCACCTGGTGTAGACTGATCCCTCTCATGTCACTCACCTGGTGGAGACTGATCCCTCTCATGTCACTCACCTGGTGTAGACTGATCCCTCTCATGTCACTCACCTGGTGTAGACTGATCACTCTCATGTCACTCACCTGGTGTAGACTGATCCCTCTCATGTCACTCACCTGGTGAAGACTGATCCCTCTCATGTCACTCACCTGGTGTGGCCTGATCCCTCTCATGTCACTCACCTGGTGAAGACTGATCCCTCTCATGTCACTCACCTGGTGGAGACTGATCACTCTCATGTCACTCACCTGGTGAAGACTGATCCCTCTCATGTCACTCACCTGGTGTGGCCTGATCCCTCTCATGTCACTCACCTGGTGGAGACTGATCCCTCTCATGTCACTCACCTGGTGTAGACTGATCACTCTCATGTCACCCACCTGGTGGAGACTGATCCCTCTCATGTCACTCACCTGGTGTAGACTGATCCCTCTCATGTCACTCACCTGGTGTAGACTGATCCCTCTCATGTCACTCACCTGGTGTGGCCTGGTGCTTTAACACGCCTGATTCAAGTTCTGCAGAAGCCTGTTAACAACCCATTCATCTGAAGACCCTCGAGTCCTGGATCTGGATCTGGATCTGGATCTGGATCTGGACACCCCTGTGTTAGTTAGTGTGTGACTCCAAACAGCAGGGTGTGTGTTAGCAGTAGAAATAACTGAGATCATGTTGATGTGTGGCAGAGCAAAGACAATGATCCACCTGAGGAAGGACGCCGCCCTCAGCGACATGTTACAGTAACTGTTACACAACAACAGCGTCTGAAAACACATGGGACAACAGCAGGCGGTGCACACGCAGGTGTTCTCCCACCTGGCTCTCAGGAACACAAACTCACTCAGTCACCATGTGGAAGTACTGTCATGGTTCGTACCAGGTGGGGTTGTTTGCGAGCTCCCAAAGTGACCCAAACTCCAGACACACACAGAGCGAGGAAACAGCGTTCACGATTAACAGTGTTTATTATGTACAGTGCTCCAATGATAATACACGTAAACAATAAATGTGCTGGATGAAACTCAGGACGGGCCTGGTGCGGGACAGGAACGGTCCTGGGGTTGTGAGAGAGAGAGAGGTTAGTGACAGTTGGAGAAACCAGCTGCGGCGTGCGGGGATCGTGCTCGCTTAACTCACGGTTGTATGAATGACGTCCGGGTTTGAGGAGAGATCCAAGGATGCTGCCGCAGGGGTGGTGAGCCAAGCTGTCGTTAATCCGTGTGTGAGATCCGGGTCCGGGTGCTGAGTGCGCAGACGTGACTGCGACAGGGGTGACAGCAGAACGGTGACCGGGAAGGTGTGGACCAGAGGAAGCCAGAGACAGACAGGGAGCCAGAGGGAGAGAGCTGGTCGCGTAGCACCGCAACGGAGCTCTAGGAAGTTCCCGTGTTGAGCCGATCCTCACTATGAGCGGTTCGATATCCACGCTGGAGGTGAGGCTGTCAGGAGAGGAGCTCCAGGACAGCAGGCTGAACATAGGGGGAAAAGGCAGGTTAAATACTGCAAAACACACTCTGAATAATCTGCTCACTTGCCACTCTGTACCACGTAAAGTTGCGGAACAAACTGGCGTCTGTCTCTTGTTCCTCCTCTGCTTAAGTACCCAGCTCTCCTGAGCTGGGTAACGATCCACACCTGACATCAATGATCCTCTGCTGCCACGCCCTGCAAGACAGTTAGTACCACTCACCACCACCAGCAGCAGAGATCCTCACAAGTACACACTTCACAACAATGTGACGGTGTGGGATCCCAGGAGCCGGTTCACAGACAGGGCAGCTCTACAACAACACGTACACAAGCACGCCACAGCTGAGACGAACGACGGCGAGCTACAGCAGCTGATAAAAGGTAAAAATTACTCCACAAGATATACAGAGTTCTTTCATGAAGTATATGGAATTTATTGATTTTTATCAGGAAGATTTTTTTCCAGTGAGTTAAAGTGATAATCAGGAAGTCACACCTGGTGTAAATCTAATGGAGTCTCAGTTGTTCCTGTGTATGTTTGGATTTTCTGTCACACGTCTTCATCATCTGTTTGTCTCAGTGTGGAGACAAACTGTTCAGGTGATAAAACTCCTCTTCAAACTCTTTGAATTTTCTCAAACAAAATGATGGTCATTTAAAACATATCTGTATTCAGTTATTCTGGCTTTACGAGACCCTGCTGCTCCTGAGCAAGACGCTCATCCAAAACAGTTTCCTTTATGGAGCGCGTGTAAATACTTGGGCAGCTCGCAGATGTGCTGGAATCCAAACCTTCTTCCTCTCTCTGAGTTTTACGACCCGTTTTACAGCTTCTCCTTGTTGCAGCTGGATTTGTTTCTTTATCGTCAGACATGTTCCTCCACCAAACAGCAACGCTGCTGATTTACAGGAAGGTTATCTGATAACACATTCAGCCAGAATGTCTCTGGATGAAGAATAATCTTCTCCTTTTCTGTTAAAATGGGTCAAAACTGAAAATTCAGAAACAGTTTCATTAAATTTTTGTGCAAAAATGGTCAAGTCAAGTTCATCCAAACAGATCTAATCAATTAGAACTTAAACAGATCAAAGTGTTGAATCTTCCAATGAGCCCATTTCAGTTTGTGCTGGCGGGTCAGAATTTGATTTCAGCTAAAAGTGCAAAAAATGATCAATGAATTGATTTAACCCACTTTTGAAACAGAGCAGAATAAAAACATTTTGGACACGGTCGCATGCACAAAGTGTGTTTTGGCATCTTCCCACAACAAACTGAGACCTTCATATACTGTTTTAAACAGATTAGTGGATTATGTTATTTTATTAATTTAAATGCTTCTTTGAGCTCTGATTCGGTTACAATATGCTGCAGCTGCAGTCAGAACATTAAAATAACACAGGAGATGGAACATGGTGAAGAGTTTAGTTCTCCTCAGTCAGTAATATAATAAAGAAGTAGATGTAAACACAAACAGTGGAGGTCCAGCTGAGGTCTGGACTCTCAGCTTGTAGGAAAAACTGATCCAAACCCCCGTTTGACTGTAAAAGGACCTCCAGCAAGATTTAGCAGCCTCCTGAGTGGAGGTATAGAAACACCTGAGCAAATATCAGCTTCATGAAACAGAACCAGTTCCAGAGTTCGTCCACTGACACCAAACTCGATGATCTGGAGATCCAGAAGCAGGAGTTCATGTTGCTGCTGCACTCCGGTTCNTACCAGCCCATGTCATGTTTTGTTTCTGTACTTCCTGCCATGACATGTTCTGCCTGATACCACTGCAGTTATCTATCATGTCACTCACCTGGTACGGCCTGATCCCTCTCATGTCACTCACCTGGTGGAGACTGATCCCTCTCATGTCACTCACCTGGTGTAGACTGATCCCTCTCATGTCACTCACCTGGTGTAGACTGATCCCTCTCATGTCACTCACCTGGTGTAGACTGATCCCTCTCATGTCACTCACCTGGTGTAGACTGATCACTCTCATGTCACTCACCTGGTGAAGACTGATCCCTCTCATGTCACTCACCTGGTGTAGACTGATCCCTCTCATGTCACTCACCTGGTGTAGACTGATCCCTCTCATGTCACTCACCTGGTGTGGCCTGGTGCTTTAACACGCCTGATTCAAGTTCTGCAGAAGCCTGTTAACAACCCATTCATCTGAAGACCCTCGAGTCCTGGATCTGGATCTGGATCTGGATCTGGATCTGGACACCCCTGTGTTAGTTAGTGTGTGACTCCAAACAGCAGGGTGTGTGTTAGCAGTAGAAATAACTGAGATCATGTTGATGTGTGGCAGAGCAAAGACAATGATCCACCTGAGGAAGGACGCCGCCCTCAGCGACATGTTACAGTAACTGTTACACAACAACAGCGTCTGAAAACACATGGGACAACAGCAGGCGGTGCACACGCAGGTGTTCTCCCACCTGGCTCTCAGGAACACAAACTCACTCAGTCACCATGTGGAAATACACACTTCACAACAATGTGACGGTGTGGGATCCCAGGAGCCGGTTCACAGACAGGGCAGCTCTACAACAACACGTACACAAGCACGCCACAGCTGAGACGAACGACGGCGAGCTACAGCAGCTGATAAAAGGTAAAAATTACTCCACAAGATATACAGAGTTCTTTCATGAAGTATATGGAATTTATTGATTTTTATCAGGAAGATTTTTTTCCAGTGAGTTAAAGTGATAATCAGGAAGTCACACCTGGTGTAAATCTAATGGAGTCTCAGTTGTTCCTGTGTATGTTTGGATTTTCTGTCACACGTCTTCATCATCTGTTTGTCTCAGTGTGGAGACAAACTGTTCAGGTGATAAAACTCCTCTTCAAACTCTTTGAATTTTCTCAAACAAAATGATGGTCATTTAAAACACATCTGTATTCAGTTATTCTGGCTGCTGGTGTTCACCTGTGGGTGGGCGTGGCTTTACGAGACCCTGCTGCTCCTGAGCAAGACGCTCATCCAAAACAGTTTCCTTTATGGAGCGCGTGTAAATACTTGGGCAGCTCGCAGATGTGCTGGAATCCAAACCTTCTTCCTCTCTCTGAGTTTTACGACCCGTTTTACAGCTTCTCCTTGTTGCAGCTGGATTTGTTTCTTTATCGTCAGACATGTTCCTCCACCAAACAGCAACGCTGCTGATTTACAGGAAGGTTATCTGATAACACATTCAGCCAGAACGTCTCTGGATGAAGAATAATCTTCTCCTTTTCTGTTAAAATGGGTCAAAACTGAAAATTCAGAAACAGTTTCATTAAATTTTTGTGCAAAAATGGTCAAGTCAAGTTCATCCAAACAGATCTAATCAATTAGAACTTAAACAGATCAAAGTGTTGAATCTTCCAATGAGCCCATTTCCGTTTGTGCTGGCGGGTCAGAATTTGATTTCAGCTAAAAGTGCAAAAAATGATCAATGAATTGATTTAACCCACTTTTGAAACAGAGCAGAATAAAAACATTTTGGACACGGTCGCATGCACAAAGTGTGTTTTGGCATCTTCCCACAACAAACTGAGACCTTCATATACTGTTTTAAACAGATTAGTGGATTATGTTATTTTATTAATTTAAATGCTTCTTTGAGCTCTGATTCGGTTACAATATGCTGCAGCTGCAGTCAGAACATTAAAATAACACAGGAGATGGAACATGGTGAAGAGTTTAGTTCTCCTCAGTCAGTAATATAATAAAGAAGTAGATGTAAACACAAACAGTGGAGGTCCAGCTGAGGTCCAGCTGAGGTCTGGACTCTCAGCTTGTAGGAAAAACTGATCCAAACCCCCGTTTGACTGTAAAAGGACCTCCAGGAAGATTTAGCAGCCTCCTGAGTGGAGGTATAGAAACACCTGAGCAAATATCAGCTTCATGAAACAGAACCAGTTCCAGAGTTCGTCCACTGACACCAAACTCGATGATCTGGAGATCCAGAAGCAGGAGTTCATGTTGCTGCTGCACTCCGGTTCAATCTCAGCATCTTTTAAATGTCTCTTTTCATTTCAAACTCAGTTTTTCTCTGATAGTTTATTAAATGAAAAAGAAACCCGATAAATGTGTTTGATGTTAGTAGAGATTCTCCTGCAGACACGCCGCTTGTCTTCAGACATTCTTTTGTTTTGTGAACTGCAGTTTGAGTTCATTCCCTCTTCTGTCTCACATTCCTTCCATTTAGATGTCTGTTCTTTGTTAATTAGCTTGAATGTTTTTACTGCTTGTGGCTAATTAGCATAACTTTACAGCGCGGTGACACCTGGGTCTGTTTCCCACCAACCAGCCTGGAGACCAGGAGCGTTTTACTGTACAGGACTATTAATGGAAAACTATTTGTATGCAGTACTGTTAGCGGGAGCCGTTCCCAGGCTGAACATTCGGGTTCACTCATCATTAAATTAAAAACTGTATTTTCATGATTTCTTCTCACTTGTCTCGACTCGATCTTCATCATTTTTGATATATTTGAGGGGAATAATATGGTCGAGCACATCCGAGTCCGTATTCAGCTGAATTTCAGATGTCTTTTCTTTAGACTTAAAACAAAGGTAATCTTATTCCGTTGTGTCAATAAATGTTGAAGTCCAAAAATAAAAAAGTCAACAGAAGAACTATTTGCTCTTGGGAAATAAGTGTTCTTGGATTATGTTTCCCAGAACAACTCGGTGCCCCGCTCATTATTACTTTTATTTTGTTATACAGTAACAAAGTTCTATGCAAGTGGGAATTTATGGGACTTGAGTGGACAATTAAGACCAAAAACCAAGATAAGACATACACATTTTTATTTATAAAGAGTCTAGATGTCAAACTCAATAACTAAATACAGGGTTTCCAACATCCAGCCATGTAATGGAAGTTCAGTTCCTGTTCAGGGTCGTGGGAGAGAGGCGGGGTTAGACCTGGACAGGTGACCAGTCCATCACAGGACCACATACAGACAGACAACCAAGTATAATTTCTCACCACACAAAGCCTTCATGAGTTCCTAGAAAAAAGAATTCAATCATATCAAAATATTTCTGTGTGCAAGTCCAAAAACTGCTTCTGCTTTGAAATCAGCTTTTATCATGCTTTTATTTTGAAGGCCAGGTAAACACTGTGATATTTAACACCTTCCTGTTTGCCAAAGCTGATCAGGAAAATGGAGTTTCTGGATGTTTGAGTTAAGACCAGGATCTACACGCGTAGGAGACGAGCAGGTAAGACGTCCACTGCAGTGTTTGACGGATCCTGCTGCTTTAAGATGTTTTTACTTCAGGTGTGCAGCAGGACTTCAACAAAGATTTAATTCATTGTTTTCTTTTCCTGAATTGAACTGGTTTATATTTGTTTTTAATTCTTAATGTTCTCTTAATACCGACATACCTCAAACACAAGATGTTCATTATTAAACAGGTTCAGGTTTTATTACCCAGCTGCAGTTTCTACAGTGAAACTCAGAACAATACTGTCAAACTAAAACCAACCGGGGTCTCCGAAAAAACTGGAAACTGAAAAAGTAATAATAGATAAAAAATCGATCAGCAAATGATAATCAGACACTTTATTAGAGCTGCTGTTTAAAAGAATTATTGTAAAAATGGGCAATAATGATGGTCTGTAGTTAGCAGTGGATGGACAGACAGACATGGACACGGACAGAGGGAAAGGGGCATGGACAGGCGAGCGGACAGACAGACAGGTGGGGGGATAGACAGACAGGTGGGGGGTTGGACTGATGAACAGATGGGTGAGCGGTTGGACAGAAGGGGGGGCAGACAGACAGACGGGTGGGTAGACGGATGAGTGGATGGACAGACAGAGAGACAGATGGACAGACAGACGGGTGGATGGACGGATGAGTGGATGGACAGACAGGTGGAGGGTTGGACAGACGGGTGGGTGGATGGACAGACAGGTGGGGGGTTGGACGGATGGACAGATGGGTGGGGGGACAGACAGATGGGTGGGGGGACAGACAGATGGGTGGGTGGACGGACAAACAGAGACAGATGGACATACAGACGGGTGGGTGGACGGATGGGTGGATGGACAGACAGAGAGACGAATGGACAGACGGATGAGATTGGACGGATTTTGAATCTCTCGCTCACTCTCTATCTCTCTCTCTCTCGCTCGCTCTCTGTCGCTCTCTGTCTCTCTCTGTCTCGCTCTCTGTCTCTCTCTCGCTCTCTGTCTCTCTCGCTCGCTCTCTGTCTCTCTCGCTCGCTCTCTGTCTCTCTCTCGCTCTCTGTCTCTCTCGCTCTCTGTCTCTCTCTCTCGCTCTCTGTCTCTCTCTCTCTCTCTCTGTCTCGCTCTCTGTTTCTCTCTCTCGCTCTCTGTCTCTCTCGCTCTCTGTCTCGCTCTCTCTCTCTGTCTCGCTCTCTCTCTCGCTCTCGCTCTCTGTCTCTCTCTCTCTCTGTGTGATTGTGTCATGTGAACTTGTGATTTAAGGAGAGAAAATATTGATGTAAACATCATTAAACACCATTAGGAATAATTCAGTCCCCGTCTGGTTGTTAAATCAGACGGGATGTGGTGTGTGCAGATGTTTTTGTGTCTTTCTTCTCCCACAGCTGGATCGTTCTGTAAATACATTCATGTCCAGCCACTGTTGACTCTGTCTGAGGAGGTAGACGCTCTGAAATCAAAAGAATCTGCTGCTAATGACCCAGAAATTATTGTTTTATTTATTTATTTTTCCTGCAGATGAGAGTCGGCGCTCTCCGGTGGTGGCAGCGTGTTTCAGGCTGCTGTTTCCTCACCGTGCTCTCAAACCACCGGTCAATATATCAAACTCACTGGAAAACAGGAGTGAATATTTGTTTTGGCTTTTAATGTGTCAGAGAGGAAAGTAGCTGCGTGTTAGAATAACAGAACAGAGTTGAAGCTTGTAGTGAAACACTANCTCTCTCGCTCTCTGTCTCTCTCTCGCTCTCTGTCTCTCTCTCGCTCTCTGTCTCTCTCTCTCGCTCTCTGTCTCTCTCGCTCTCTGTTTCTCTCTCTCGCTCTCTGTCGCTCTCTGTCTCTCTCTGTCTCGCTCTCTGTCTCTCTCTCGCTCTCTGTCTCTCTCTCTCGCTCTCTGTCTCTCTCGCTCTCTGTTTCTCTCTCTCGCTCTCTGTCTCGCTCTCTGTCTCTCTCTCGCTCTCTGTTTCTCTCTCTCGCTCTCTGTCTCGCTCTCTGTCTCTCTCTCGCTCTCTGTCTCTCTCGCTCGCTCTCTGTCTCTCTCGCTCGCTCTCTGTCTCTCTCTCGCTCTCTGTCTCGCTCTCTGTCTCTCTCTCGCTCTCTGTCTCTCTCTCGCTCTCTGTCTCTCTCTCGCTCTCTGTCTCTCTCTCTCGCTCTCTGTCTCTCTCGCTCTCTCTCTCTCTCTCTCGCTCTCTGTCTCTCTCTCTCTCTCTCTGTCTCGCTCTCTGTCTCTCTCTCGCTCTCTCTCTCTCTCTCTCGCTCTCTGTCTCTCTCGCTCGCTCTCTGTCTCTCTCTCGCTCTCTGTCTCGCTCTCTCGCTCTCTATCTCTCTCTCTCTCTCTCTCTCTCTCTCTCTCTCTCTCTCTCTCTCTCTCTCTCGCTCTCTGTCTCTCTCTCTCTCTGTGTGATTGTGTCATGTGAACTTGTGATTTAAGGAGAGAAAATATTGATGTAAACATCATTAAACACCATTAGGAATAATTCAGTCCCCGTCTGGTTGTTAAATCAGACGGGATGTGGTGTGTGCAGATGTTTTTGTGTCTTTCTTCTCCCACAGCTGGATCGTTCTGTAAATACATTCATGTCCAGCCACTGTTGACTCTGTCTGAGGAGGTAGACGCTCTGAAATCAAAAGAATCTGCTGCTAATGACCCAGAAATTATTGTTTTATTTATTTATTTATTTATCCTGCAGATGAGAGTCGGCGCTCTCCGGTGGTGGCAGCGTGTTTCAGGCTGCTGTTTCCTCACCGTGCTCTCAAACCA
The DNA here is from genome assembly GCA_006937955.1 of Pachypanchax playfairii. NCBI lineage: Eukaryota > Metazoa > Chordata > Actinopteri > Cyprinodontiformes > Aplocheilidae > Pachypanchax > Pachypanchax playfairii. Next base: position 583,447 of record SSNP01000129.1, on the reverse strand, counting down.
CCGGTCAATATATCAAACTCACTGGAAAACAGGAGTGAATATTTGTTTTGGCTTTTAATGTGTCAGAGAGGAAAGTAGCTGCGTGTTAGAATAACAGAACAGAGTTGAAGCTTGTAGTGAAACACTATGAGAACATCAAGTGTGGAGAGGTTCCGTGTTCCGTCTCGGTTCTTCTACCTGCTGAACAGAAGAACCACATCGAATACCGACACTAACAAGAACAGTCATGAGTTTATTATGTCACACGTTGGAAAGTCAATTTAAACTGTTATTTCTGGGTCATTTGTTCATTATTTGATACCTGCTCAGGATTTCCTGATTTTTAACCCGAACCCAAGTCATGTGGACTCATTCAGAACCGGTTCTGCAGGTTTAAACACCTCTGAACTATAATTCATTCACAAAGCCAAAAATCCAGAGACTCTATCGGTCTCATGGTGGTTTTCTTCAGCCAAGAATAAGAGAACCAGGATGAATGAGAGCCCGTTTGTTCAGGAGGATCTGAGATGGTTCTGGCTGTTTGTCAAGACCAGGACTAAATCAGATCTTACGTGTTCTGAGTCAGCTGCTGAGCGTTTCCTGTACCAAACGTCTGAGGCCAGCTGCAGGTCAAGCCTCTCTGTGATTTATGATCTTCTTTATCAGACGTAATGAGCGTTCTCACAATTAGCTGGAGACACGCTATCAGAGTCCAGCTCACACACAGCCGGGGTGAGACTGGGTTCTGCTTTTAATGGGCGGAAATGGAGGTTTCACCCGCCGCCCGTCACGCCACCTCATGAACAGCTCTGACCTGCAGAACATCGCCGAGGGTTTCCAGGTTCTTTGAGGTTTTTTGTGACCCAGTAAATTGTCGTAGTTCCATTTGCGTTTCAGTTTTTGAAAATCTGAAGATAAATCACACGTGTTGGTCTGTTCCTTCAAACTGGGACAAAGAAAGTGACTCGAACCCAAAATGAACGTGATTCAGTCTGATAAGTTTCAGATTCCCGAGCAGTTACGTGCAGTAATCACAGCTGATTGCACAGTGTTGTTTGTGATAAATGATAAATCTGGTTAATAAGTTTCAATAATGAAAGATTTTAGACAGTTAAAATACCCCCCCCCCCATTTTTAACTATATAATAACGGTTCAACCTTCATATGAACCAAAGTTTCCTGCTTTGTGTCTGTTTTGTTTTTGTTTAAATTTAGCATATTTATTATTGGGCAAAACTCATGAGATGAGACCTTCTCACCACCTGCATTTCATGGTGAGAAGGCCCAAAGAGAAAACACAAGGTGAGGTTTTTTACATGGTGAGAAGGTCAAAAGGAAAAAAAAAATCAATTTAGTTCATTAAATTGTCACATTTTTCATCAGTTACGGTTTAATAACTGAAGCACCAACATCTGAAATTCAGATAAAGTCCAAAACTTCGACTTCACATCAGGGTCAAGCTTCAGCGTTGATTGTTGAATTAAACAAATTAACTCTACGTTTTAGTCGTGGTGTTCGGTTTGGTTGTTGGTTTCTGTAACTCCGCCCCCTGCTGAGCATGTGATCTGGTTGGTGGAACAGGTTTATCATCAGTTGCATTCTTCAATTATCTGGAGACTAAATGAAAATAAACTAATACAGAAAATGTTTTGGCTGAATTAAAGAATCAAGATATAAAAACAGCAGCTCAGGTTTGTACTTCATCTTCTTAAAGGGACACACAGGTGGGTTTAATCTCACTCAGCAGTAATTCCACACCGTGATGTCTCGGCAGCATGAAAAACTAATGATACAACATAAAGATTAAAAACTGCAGATGATAAAAACTGATGTTTCACTTCGAACCGCTTCATGGTCCTTTTACCTTCTTAATAAGGTTTATTAGCTCAGCGCTCTCGTTATGAGCTACATTTCCTGTTTCATCTTTACCTTTTAATGTAATTTGGCTCAAAATGTTTCCCTATGAAAACCGATAGAAGCAAATATTCTGTCAGGATTATATTTAATTTAGTTGAAATTAATCTGTTTAAAAGCTTCATCTCTGTCAGCCAGTCATGCATCGTTTCGTCTGAGCTAATTAATATCCTCGTGCCTCGGGCTCCCAGCATGCATCACTGCATGTTGCCCACACAGCCAGACGTCTGGGCAAATTGGGACTCGCCGTAGTCACATGTTGTGTACACAGAAAGTGAAGTTGGTGAGGACAGATGTTTACCCTGCGAGTCGTCTGCAGGTTTTCAAAGCTGCAGATTTCAAACAGAGAAAATAAGCTTTAATATTTCTGCTAATATGTTTTTATCAGTCAGATAAAACATCATGAACTCTGCATTTCTTCTCTTTTCTGCCTGCTATCAGCTAATTGTAAGCTAATCCAGACCTCCTTCCCAACGATCCTCCAGCTTCTGCTGGAGGATCCCCAGATGTTCCCAGTCCAGAGAGGACATATAATCCAGTGAATTCTGGGTCTGCCCAGGTGTCTCCTCTCAGTGGGACAAGCCTGGACAACCTCTAGAAGGGGGTGATCAGGAGGCGTCTTAATTAGATGCCTGAACCACCTCAGCTGACTCCTTTCAGTGAGGAGGAGCACCGACTCTACTTCAAGCTCCACCTGGATGATGGAGCTCCTCCTCTTATCTCTAAGGTTGACCCCGCCCCCCTACAGAGGAAGCTCGTTTCAGCATCCTGTATCCAGGATCCAGATCTCATGACCAGATGAGGGTCTGAACGTAGACAGATCTTTACCTTTCAGCTCCTTCATCACTACAACAGACTGAAGTATCATCTTCATCACTGAGGAGTGATGAGTGCTGTTACTCAGGAACAAGATGCTCAAATACTGAAACTCCTCCAGACAAAAACTCACTGCCGACCTGAAGGAACATTTCACCTTCTCCGGTTTAGAAAACAACTTCTCTCAAAAACCACTAGTTTCGCTCCATCGCTGCTCGATTAAGAGCAATCGGTTTGTGGTTTCCCGCCTGCGCAGAAGGAAACGCCATCGATAACCCTCAAATCTCCTCAGGATGATGTCAGCTGCTCTTCACCTTCTGACCAGGACCTGAATGATCCTGCTGCAGCTGAATCACAACCAGTTCCACCTCCAACCGTCCAGGAGAAACTGTATTTTACCTTCAGTAAATTTACAATAAATTAATTAATCATTTAGCTTATATTAGTTTATATGTTTTTTCTAACCAAAATTCTATTTATTTAAACTGAATCAGCCAAAATTCCCATAGAGAGGTCCGTGATTTACTAAAACTGTTCCTGTCAGACAGAATATTTTTAAAACATAAAATCTTTTATGTGAATTAGGTGAAAAGTTTTCAGTTGTGAATAAAATATAAAAATAGTTCCTCTGTGGTGAAATATAATGTTCTTTTCTACTATTTGTGGAAAGCTTGTGGTTTTTTATTATTAAACGCTGCCTAGCTAACATCCCCGTTAGCCTCAGGTGTGCTGTTTTCTCAGCCATATCAGATGGTGAACAGTATGTGCTGTGAAACCTCAGTATGTTAGTTTTAACCCGTGTGCTGGTTTAGATTTACAGTTCCAGTCTCGGCATGATGAACGCTGCACAACAGAAACACCAACAAAAACCTTTTAGTTTTTACTCTTATTAGATTCTAAAAATGGCGGTTCTGCGTCCTCAGTGACTCCTCATCTCCTCCAGACTTAAATCAGCCTCCGTGCAGAAGCTGCCCTTTACAGATCTGCCTGATCCCGAGAAGAACCATCAATTACAAGACAGTCGGATCAGGATTCCCTCGTAACTCGAGCAGCAAACGAATAAAGATTTAATGGACGAGCAACTAATTACATCAGAGTACAAGCAGAGAGGCCATCAAGCTACACGGGCACATGGAGGGCAGAACCAGAACCTCCTGAAACTGATCAGCCAAGTTTGATTATTATAAACAGAAATAAAGCAGCTGATCATCAGCAAACAGGAAGAGCTGGAACATCAGAAGCAGATCGTTGCTGCAAAAAGAGTCTGTGTCACCTGGATGTGCAGGTAAAGATGGAGATTCTCGGGTCCGTTGGGCCCAGAAGAGACACACAGTTCCTAAACATGAAGACTCTGACACCAAACCATGACAAACTACATATTACACAACACACACACTCTCTGACTACACATAAAGACATGATACAGTAAACAACCCTAAATCTAAACTAAACTCAAAACCAGATATCAACACACAAAGACACAAACCCCTAAAACAACAACTCACAACACTAAACACAGAACAGGAGACCGTGGAAGGATCCCACGGCTCCTGACAGTACGTCTGTTAGGGGGTCCACGTCTCATTAGGTCACCCCTCCCCCCGGTAATATAAACAGTTTAAAAGCTGCCATATAATCTGAATTACTAAAAAAAACGTAACCTTTAAAGACCGGGATTAAATCATGAAAACAAAAACAAGTGGTTGATGTATTTTAGCTAAAATGCGTGACTTTTCCTAAACGGTCCCAGTGGGAGGGATTTATTCCATCTGTGTCAGAGCAGATCACTAAACGACTGGTTTTAGTTACAAACACTCGTTATTTCACCGAGTAAAACGAGTCACTGGAGCTGCGTCTGAGGCGGCTGCTGGGCCTTCGCTCACATTCCTGGTTAATCCTGTCATGTTGTAATGTTTGCCTTGCTAACACGATTTCACTTGCGCACACTGGGTCCAATCCGTCCCTCTGCAGGAGCCCGAGTCCATATTAAGTTATAAACAGACCAACACGTGGAATTTGCCTTTTTTTTTGTCCTTGTGCTTGACTGGAAACTGTCCCAGACGGTTACGTCTTGGAGGATTACAGAGAACTAAAAGCTTCAGTAATAAGACTGAAGCCAGAGAATCACATTGTTCTATTAGAGAAGTGTTTTTATTCCAGCTTTAAGCGGCCAGCAGTGAGGAGAAGAAGCAACATGGATGTGGAGGATAACACATTCTGAAATTTTACTCTAAGTGGAATTAATTCCTGCCTCCTGAGCGCCTGGACATCCCAGGTGTTACTGTGAAAATACCATCTGGTTTATTAATTGGAAGTTATTCCAGACGATTACTGATATCCCCGAGGATCGCAGTCCACTCTCTCTGCACGCATATTGAATTTCATAAATAAGACACCATCACGCTTCTCCCCCGGGAGCGGCTCAAGCAGGTTTTTATAGCCCAACATTGATTATCAACAGTTCAAGGTAGTTTGTGCACGTTGGGGGGGGGGTTCACAGGTGGAGGAGAAAATGAAACCTTCAAGTAAAAATATGAAAGAGAAAGAAATGGAAGCTTTTGGGATTATCCAGACAGTGTAAAACTTATTATTTTAATTAATTTAAAATCCACAGGGGCTTTTCTTTTCTCTCCTGAAACGGGTTTTTATGCATAAAAACATGAGGACGTTATTTTTAGAACACGAAATGATGTTTAAGAACCAAATAATTGAAAATTTAATCGTGATATTTAGATGCAGTGAGAATATATTCAGTTGTCATTTCCACACTGAACAGGTGTGACCCATCAGGGAACGGACCCAGGACCTCCGGATCCGGTTCCTCAGGCTCAGGTTCTGAGGTGTAGCAGGTAGAATTGTGACCCTGTTAAAAGGATGCTGAGCTGGAGAAACTTTGTATTGTGAGAAGATGGTTCTGTAAGCCGGGGTCACGACTCCACTGCAGGCTGTGAGGTACCAGCTGGGAGGATCTGTAATGATCTCTAGAAATAAACTAAGTTAATTAATAAGAATTAATTAAGTTAAAAACTGATTCCTATTATAACAGATAAGGAAGAAAAGCTATAAAAATGTTGCAGCTGACAGTGTTTGTGTTGTCGAGATTTATAAAACTCAAAAACAAAACGTTGATGCTGATCGACTCTGACGCCTCGCTGAACTCATTAAAGCAAAAAAGTCGTAGCAGCATGTTGAAACGACTTAATAATTTGAAACCAAAACCATCAAATTAACTCCTGGTGAACTTGTGCAGAAGCTTCATTAGCGTTTTGCTGTCAGCTCAGTGGATCTAATCTGTTCCTGGTCTTTGTGAGTCTGATCAGGAAGTCCCGCCTCTTTCTCAGGGCTCCGAACCTCTAACCTCTCCACTTAACGTTGACCCTCGGAGGCCACGAAAACAGACTCACACTGTTGTGTTTCTGCTTAGCTCACAAAATGAATCCCTCCAGAAGATGCTGTGGTCAGTCCGACTCATCCCGGGACTTTAGCTCAGTTTTAAAAACCTCGAAGTTTTTCTATTAAATATCTGAGAATTTGCCTCTACAGGCAGAAACACTTAGAAGGATCGGTAAGTAAATATTTAACCGTTACAGCAACCAGATTTACTTCTGCTCTGAGTCTGGAAGAAGATTTTGGGTTTTCTGGGTTTCGTTTGGTGCAAGTAAATAATTTTACATCTTTAACAGCTTTAAACTGAAGATCTCACAAAGATTTCTGTATCTGAAGATAAACGCAAATCTTCAAAACGAGTTGCTAATATTTAATTAGCGTTTAGCTTTTTTAGTTTTCTATTAATCCGGTGGCTTGAAACTATTTTTGTTTTTTTAGAAGAAAAACATTTAAAATTTGATGTAAGAATCAATAGAATCTAATTAAATCAATATTTAAACCTCTAAAACAACAGAATGAATTTCTCAGATAAAGACAGCACTCTAGGTTGTTGGTTTTTTGGGGGGGCGGAGTTAATCAAGCATCATTTCTTCCTTTGTGATTTGCTGAAATTGTATTGAAATTAAAAGATTCAGTAAAAAGCACCGTACTGTTCGAAGTGCATTGAGATGAATCAGACTTTACCTTTTGTTACAGGTGCTGCCATGATGTGTTTATGATCCAGAGTGATGTGAAAGCCCCGCCCACTTACCTGAACACAATTACAGTGTTTCTAAACATCAAATAATTGATTATAACTAAACAAACATTTAAACACAGAAATGCACAAATCAACAAAAACAAGTCAGAGCTAGTTTTATTATTAAATCAGAAAAATGGGGGCGGGGCTTAGAACTGATACTGGAACCAGCCACTAGGGGGTGCTTGTTTCATCTTCAGGTGACTTCAGGTTCCATTCCCGGGTCTATAATTACGTTTTCTCTCTCACAATGTTCAGACGTGGTCAATGTTGATTAGTTAAAAATAATCATCCTAATTAATCGTCCAGTAGATAAGTTGGTTTCTGACTTTATGATTGCTGCTTTACTTCAAACATCCCTTTTGTTAAAATGTTTGTTATTTTATTTCGACTTTATTCTCAAAAAATAAAAGCATGAAACAGAAGTTGAAATTAATAAAACAGTTACAGGAAACATGGTTAATTTGTGTTAATGACCCTGGTGTAACATAACCAGGTGAATTACTGCTTCCCTCTTTAAACCACCAGGACTCGAATGTCTGTAAAAAAAACATGATTTGTTTCTTCACTCCAAAGGACAGACAGATGTCTTAAATTTACTTTATGTCCCTCTTAAGTCCCTCGTCCCTCCACAGTTTGAGGAAACCTTTTGGAGACTCATTTAGGAGTGAGTGATGGAAACTGCTGCTTGGCACATTTCATAGATAATCAATACGATCACCCTCCAAACAAGCAATCAATCGTCCAGATCCCCGCATCATCCGCTCCATCCACCACGGTGAGTGATGATGACACCTGTAATTGGATTCAGTCCACGAAACAACGGAACAAAGAGCCGGTGGAGAAAAAATGAGACAATTATACACGACGGTAATGCCCCGCGCGGCAGATTTAGACAAACTCATATTTATTCTGAGAAGCAAAGTGAAGCCGAATGTGCAGCAGCCGCTCTTCAGAAGTGTTTTATTGAATTTGTCAGGCTGTTTCCTTCTCAGTGGCCCAATCCTTTCCTCTATCTGTTACATCCATCACACACACACACACACACACACACACAAACTGAAGATGATGGGTTTCTCCCAGCACCCCAGGCCCGGCTCGACCCCTGCACCAGATTAAATCTGACACTCATGACCAGCTCTGACAGGGGTAGAAAATACTGAGGGTGAGGAGGTGGTGGTGGTGGGGCTGAAGAGGGCAGATGAGGTGAGGGGGGGTAAACTGTTAGTTTGGACTGACAGACTCATTAGGACTTTCCTGAGTGAAGCTTCTTTCCATATTTACTCCTGAGCATCTGAAAGGAAACGGTAGTCGGAGTCGTTTGGATCACAAGGTGCAAACTGTTACACAAAGAAGTAACAACAGAAAACATGAGAACAACATGCGTGTAAAAAGCATGTCATCATGCTGTCAGCTGCTCCCCCTGCTGGTGGTCTCCGGTCGAGCAGGAGCATCATCTGAACGTTTTCCAAAACAAGAGTTTTATTCTGAAATATTAACCTCCTAGTGTTGGTGTTTTCTCCAGGGTCTGTCTGTCTGTCTGTCTGTCTGTCTGTCTGTCTGTCTGTCTGACTGACTGTCAACAAGATAACTCAAAAAGTTCAGGATGGATTTTGATGAAATTTTCAGTAAAGGTCAAATATTGTTTGAGGAAGAAGTGGGGAGATTTTGGGGGGGATCTGGATCACCGTCTGGATCTAGTAAAACATACAGAGTGAGTTCCCAACAGGTTCTACATGATACCAAGGATTGATCAAGAATTGATCTGGATTGTTACAAAGTTCTGGATACTTTGATCCAGAAAAGACAAAGCAGGAGAACAAATGAGCTTGATCCAGAAGAAAACCCCCATCAATAACTACTGAACTAATAATGAGATCAATATCAATCCAATTACTAAAGGTGTTTTCTATGATCAATGTTGATGAAAGAAAGATGAGACTCTTATTTTTGGTGTAAATCACAACATGAAGGAACTGAGGAGCTTGATGGAGGTCTGAGGTCTACGAGGGGTTTTCTAGTTTAATAATAAAAATATTTAAAAATGTAAATCATTGGCTCTGTTTTTAAAACAAAATAAATTTTGACATTAGTTACAATTTTAATGTTTGTCACAAAATAATAAGTCATTCTCACATTACCTGCATGATTCATGTTTTAAAGATGATCTTAAAGGAACTGAAAGCTTTTAGAATCTGTCAGGAAGAAAAAAGACAGTAACTTGAATTATTAATTCAAAATTTCATCCCTTAAAAATCATTTCCTAAAAACTGAAGGGAATTAATACCCCTACTTATTTCTTAAACACTGCACCAGTTTTATAAATTTATCATTAGTCTGTGTGAGTTTATGAAGTACATCTAACTGTTTTTCCACCAGCTTTGCATTCAGTCACCAACATTTCCTCATAAGGAGAATATTTTTATTTTTATTTTCTTTTATTAACCATGAGCGTTAAAAGAATACTACTAAATCCATGTGACTTTTATGTGCTTGTTTTTGTAATAGTATTAAAAACAGCAGTAAGCTCAATAAATCACATTTCACCACAAGGTGTTTAACTTACAAAGTAAATTAATTTACTATAAAAAGATAAAAGATGCATCTCCGACTACCTGCGCTGGTCAAAGAGAAGCCATGACATTGTGTTCAGGTGCTGCCATGTCTGTGCCCAAGAGACACAAAGTCCCACCCACTTTCTCCCACCATCATCCAATCAGATGTTCTCAATCATCAAATAACTAATTACTGCTAAATGTGTTTCAGAAATCTTTTCAACAAGCAGAAGCAACATACATCAACAAGAGTCTGTTCCTGGGAAAAGTATCTAAAGTATTTTTTTATTTCTCAATTAGTCAGGAAAATGGCTCATTTATTTACATGAAGGGGGCGGGGTCTAAACATGTGCAGCAGCCAGCCACTAGGGGGAGCACTTCATGTACAACTTCTTTTACTTTATTCTTTTGTTTTAACATGAATATTATGTCAGAGGTGACACCTTGTGTTTGGGGGGGAACTGCAGCGTGTGGTGCATCTCACTGACTCTTAAACATGTCGTGACCAATTTATTGACTGTAACCTGCCCTTTAAAATGTGTTAGTGGTGCTACAGGAACATGTCACCATGCAAAGTGTGTCTCACTGCCATGTTGATGCAGAACTCGTGCTGTGACACTGACTGAATCAGACTGAATTAGGTGGGACGCAAATGCATGTGAATCTGAAACTGACCATGTTGGATTGAATTAAAATGTATTGTAATGTGTAACATTCTGAGAGGGACCTTGTTGTGACTTGTTTAATACAATGAATGAAGTAAATCTTGCAAAAACAAGTTACGGTAGTATTTTTTTATTCTTTATTTGGAAGGATTTTGTTAAACCTTTACTGTTTAACTCAACTTGACCAAGCAGACTTACACATTTTATTCCCAGTTGAACACAAACAGAAAATATTGTGTCATTTTTACTTTTGTTTCTCTGAATCTTTTGATGTTACATACTGTAGATGGTGGAGCTTCAAAATTCTATATCAGGGAACTTTTTTTTTTCAATTTTTTCCACAGTGTTTAGTCCCAGTTGGTATCAGACTGGTAAACTTCTGCCCATCTTTACATCTGGGAGGCTCTGCCTCTCTAAAACACTCATTTTACTGAGCTGCTCCCAATTAGCATAATTAGTTCTTAAAGATTCGTCCAGTTGTTTTTTTATTGTTATATTTTATTGAACCAGTTAGTTTTATAGCCCTTTGCTGCTTCATATGACTGAACGTACCACACGTTACTTTACCGTGAATCACGTCTCCTGCAGCATCGTTTCTCCGCCCGAGGAGGATAATTACGGCCTCTACGGTTGAGCTTTTTTCTCAAGTGATTTCCTGCCCCATGAAATTAGGCTTGGCTGCATCCATTTATCATCCAATTACCACCGACTTGCTCTAAATATAGAGCCAGGTCTGGATGGAGTGGAGAATAAAGGCCGGTGGTGCCAACAACGAAAACATCTCCAGCAATCACGCAATCAGTCTCTGACGCTT
>SSNP01000129.1:538767-570929 GCA_006937955.1 Pachypanchax playfairii | reverse complement strand
CTTAATTTATTCTGCAGGTTTGATTAACTCCTCAGTTAGAATTATAAGATCCTTTAACTTGTTGGATAGCACCATCATCAGACTACTGCTGTTTATCTTACTTTAAAAATCACATTTTCAAATTTTCTGCATTTGATATTTAAATAATGTTTATATGTTTGGGCCCTGATTGTTTTAACATCTCGGAATCGTTCAAGGTCATTCTGTCCATCTCCCCTCTATTTATTATTATTCTTTTAAAACAGATATTTTATTTAAACATCGGGAGGTAAAAATGTTTGTTATTTGAAAATTTGCATGAATAAACTTTGGACTTTTAATTAAAGATTAATATAGTAAGCAACACAATGGTGTTTCTTTGGTGTCCATGTTAGTTTTGTTGTGTCATGGAGAGATTTCTGGTGGCACATCGGCACAGATAGGACACTAATTGAAAACAATGGTAACCGGTCTGGCGCATTGCATTGTGGGTAACTATTTTTCACTTCCAGCTGCCGCACTGGAACGCTATATATTTATCGTATCGGAGCAGTTCAACATTTTGTTAAATTCTGCAGACCCAGTTTTGTGACTTGATGCTGTGACGTTTTATAAACTCGTGTTCATGCAGTCTGCTACATAATCATAGCATTGTAGCTAGTTCCCTGTTTTGGGTGGGAAACTCGCGTATTTTACGCTTCTTTCTCATTTTCTTCTCTTATTTGTATTTTTTAAAATTTCCTGTATTTTTAAATAGTAATAAAAATCCTATGCCTCTCTAAACTGATCTCCCCCAGAGCAGGAGGGTCCAGAAGGATCACCACAGGGGAAACCAAGGCCCCCACCCAGACAAAACTATCAGCTACCCCCAGGGCAGCCGCCCCACAACTGTTTTCAGATGCCCCAGAGGGCTGTAGCAACAAACCCACAGACTCCGCCAGTCAGCTACACATCGGGATATGGATCTGAAGCCTGAGACCAAAGGGCAAATTCCCCCTGCAAGGAGCCTGACCAGGATGCGCCAGGCCAGCACACACCCAGTCACCCAGCCTCGAACTCTAAGAACCATCAGTGCATCAGCCGGTGGGAGCATCAGTAAGTGATGGAGAGTTTGGTGATGTCATTAGACAGACACACCACACATATACTTGCACTCACTCTACACTCCTAACCCTAACCCAGGAGTTGTTCCATTCCCCACTGAGGCAGACCAACCCGGAACCCCGTAGCCACAAAGCACCACAACCTATCCCTAACCCTGATCGGATAGTCAGGTCCTCCTCCGTCTCCCAGCCAGAAAATGTATCTTATTTTCAGATCCAAAATTTGACAGGTATCTTTAAAAGTGATTGGTAATGTTGACACATGCATGGTCACTCATCTATTCAACCATTTCTGCTTTTTCCAGCGATTCATACATACACCCAGCCTGGACTGGAACCCAGGAATTTCTTGCTGCAAGGCATCAGTTTTACAAACTGTGCCACCGTGCAGCCCTGCATGGCCACCAATAAGTAAAAATTGCATTTATATGTATAAATACACATAACATGGACTGACAAAGCTTCAAAAACTATAAAGTAACTTTAAAGCTGACTAAAGAATCAGAATTTCCATTCCGCAAGAGCTGCTAAAGGCCCTGATTTTAAGCTAGGAGACATGAATCCACTAGAGTTCTGTTCACCTTTAAAAACAGAATCCAGTGAATGAGGCTACAAAGACTTCTGAAAAGATGTTATTATCTGACTAATGTTAGTTGTGTTTGTATCACTGAATTATATTTTTTATGCTACCAGTTTCAGCTAGTAGCAATTTGCTAGAGTAGCATATAAACTACAATTATGAAAGCTGAAGTAACGGTGTATTTCTTTTAACCCAGATGATCATAGTTGTGTGTATTTACACATCTGTAATACTAAATGTTAGGTGGTGCTTCTGTTTTTTGAAATACTGTGTGGGTTTTGAAGAATTTTATACGGATAAACAAATAGTTACCGCCTCCATCTCTATTGTTTTAAAACTGAGTGGAGCAGCAGAAAAACAGCAAGAGGCTCGTGGGAGGCTGCTGATACAATTTTATGGTGGTTGAGATTCGTCTTTTGAAGCCCTTAGTGATTCTTATGTGAACATCAACAACACGTGAAAAACAACAGAGGAAAGACAAATGAAATATGAGAAAGGAGTCATTGTTTTACTAAAGTACTGTAGATAGAGGCCTTTAAAATGCAAAGCTCTGATGGCAGTACGGACGGACGGACGGATGGATGGATGGACGAATTATCCTTAAAATGGACACTTTTTGACAGGTTACTGTATGAACATACTTAGACATACAGATGTCATTCCACCTTTAATCTTGTCACTAGACATTAAAGACCCACTCCAATGAAAATCTTGTTTTACAGAACGCATCTTGACAAAATTAAGCCCAAAACTGCATTTTTGAGTATTTCTGCTTTTAAATTGCTCTGTCTCATTACAGGGTCTTTTTTTATTACTATTTTAAAGTTGTATTTTGTGTTTAATTATATATAAAAGCTGCTGCATGTCATTTTGCGCAGTGATCTGAAAGTTAAGTACATTACAACATTATTATCAATAAGACAAGCAGTTATGATAAATGAACTCTGAATGAATGAATAAATGAACGTATGTTCTTTGTTTCTGCTGCGACGGTTACCATGTATGATTAATATCGAAGTTCTTTATTTTGTTCTGTGTCTGAAGAGTAACGTCACCTGTGCGGCTGCCAAACAGACGAGTTGTAGGCTGTCAGTGGGAATCACAGAAGAGTGAGATACTTCATCAGTGTATAGATGCGTTTACAGCGTCCCCTCTCCTTTCCTCACCACCCCACACCACTCCTGCTTTCCCGAAACATTTCCTGACTGTCTGATTATCCGGACAGATTCCAGAACGTTGTTTTCAGACTCAAAAGTGAAACAAACGAAGTCCGGAACATTACTGTTTTTCATGACCTGTCTGAAAGGGAAAGTGTCACCAATTAACCTCTTGCATGTTTTTTGGACTGTGGGAGGAAACCGGAGACCCCGGAGAAAACCCACCATGCACGGGGAGAACGTACAAACTTCTATGCAGAAAGACCCCAGCCTGGATTCAAACCTGAGACCTTCTCACTGCAAGGCGACAGCTCTACCAACTGCTCCACGGTGCAGCCCATCATTTTTGATCTAAAAGATAAAAAAACAACAGTTTATTTACTCATCCATTTACTGAACCTGCTTTTTCCTTTTCAGGGTCGCAGGGAGCTGATCTCCTGCAGTCATAAGACGAGGGGCAGGGGACACCCTGGACGGGTCGCCAGTCCATCAGAGGGAAACACACAGACAAACCACTCACACCTAGGGATAATTTAGAGCCACCAATTAACCTCTTGCATGTTTTTTGGACTGTGGGAGGAAACCGGAGACCCCGGAGAAAACCCACGAATGCATGGGGAGAACGTACAAACTCCATGCAGAAAGACCCCAGCCCGGATTCAAACCTGGGACCTTCTCACTGCAATGCAACAGCTCTACCAACTGCTCCACGGTGCAGCCCATCATTTTTGATCTAAAAGATAAAAAAACATTTTCTTTACTCATCTTTTGAAAACAATTAAGAGGTTTTAAAACACCGATCCTGGCTCTTAATAATCCCAGTTATAGTTGGCCTTTTGGGTCCAATTCCATCCTAATTTAATCCATTAGAATATGATCATTAATCATTAACTAGAACCAGGTTTCTCACAAAGCAGTAACAGGATTTCAAAGTCTGGTCTGTTTGGCTGCAGGAGCCACTTGTTACCGCTAGATGTCAGTATTAATCCATGCAGACAAGATAGTAATATACCAGAAACATCTTCAACCAGTCACTGTCGAGATGTTTGCACTTAAATTCATTTATTTTGTCGCTTAACAACACTTATTGTTTTACTAAATTTTAAAATTACACTTATAATTTATCGTCCAATCTGTATTATTCAAAGAGAGTCCGTGAGTTTTCTACTACATTTACAAAAATTCCCCTACTAGATGAGTTTCTCATCTTGATCTTCTGAGATCTTTTCATAAATGTAAACAACACCATTTTTATCTAGGAACTTGTCCCTGTACTCGGTTACATCTGAAATAAACCAATCATCAGCTTTAATTATACGTTGTTTATGAAAAATTAAAGTGTAAAAGTGATTTAGTTGATTACCTTTCAATTTTTTACAAATCACAGAGGATAGACGGTACTTGTTTGTTCCGGTTGTTACAGGAACATCAAGGATTTCAGTTGGATAAACTGTTTCTCTGTGAACGGACTTTTTCTCTGGTCTTTGCGAGTACAAGATGAGGAGGTCGGGGCTGTTACAGTAGAAATATTTAGTCTTATAGGAACAGCATCGGTCATTATCAGAGTCACTACAAATGTTCAATAATACCTGGTTGAAAAGAGAACCGATGTTATCATTTTCTTGTGGAAGTGGCAGATAGCAGATGTTACCGACTCTGGTATCAGTGACTCTGGTCCTCCAACATTTTAAACACTTCTTTACCCTAGTTACACACAGATCTGATGTAACTTGGCATTTGTCCAACCACGACATAACTGGATCCAAAAAGTCAAGGACGTTCTTTTGGCTTGGGTGTACTAGTGAAGGTATTTGCCTTTTTAACATGTGTAACGCCTCAATAATGTCATTGGATTTAAATTTCGTCCCTGGATTTCGCAGAGCACTCAGGAACAAATCAGAGTACATAGGAATTGTTGATAAGGATGTCAAATCTTCATCCAATGTGCTCCTCAGTTTATTTTTAACAGTTGTCAAGTTTACTGTTGCCTGAGTCACAGAATTCATCCAGCTGATTCTGAAAATGTTTGGAAAAGAACAAAAGCTCTCAATTAGTTCATCTCCAGGTGCTTGGTCCAGTTCAGGATTTTGTAGACATCTGGCCGCACTTAATTCTTTATTTCTCAGTGTCTTCAGTGTTGTTGAATTAGTTCCTTGATTTGTGGTAGGAACAACGTTTTCATTAGAACAAGTGCTCTGACTTGGTTCTTCATTCCTCCTTGTTTGTGTTTCTTCTCCTGTTTTTGAATTAGTTCCTTGATCTGTGGTAGGAACAACGTTTTCATTAGAACAAGTGCTCTGACTTGGTTCTTCATAACACTTCTTTACCCTAGTTACACACAGATCTGATGTAACTTGGCATTTGTCCAACCACGACATAACTGGATCCAAAAAGTCAAGGACGTTCTTTTGGCTTGGGTGTACTAGTGAAGGTATTTGCCTTTTTAACATGTGTAACGCCTCAATAATGTCATTGGATTTAAATTTCGTCCCTGGATTTCGCAGAGCACTCAGGAACAAATCAGAGTACATAGGAATTGTTGATAAGGATGTCAAATCTTCATCCAATGTGCTCCTCAGTTTATTTTTAACAGTTGTCAAGTTTACTGTTGCCTGAGTCACAGAATTCATCCAGCTGATTCTGAAAATGTTTGGAAAAGAACAAAAGCTCTCAATTAGTTCATCTCCAGGTGCTTGGTCCAGTTCAGGATTTTGTAGACATCTGGCCGCACTTAATTCTTTATTTCTCAGTGTCTTCAGTGTTGTTGAATTAGTTCCTTGATTTGTGGTAGGAACAACGTTTTCATTAGAACAAGTGCTCTGACTTGGTTCTTCATTCCTCCTTGTTTGTGTTTCTTCTCCTGTTTTTGAATTAGTTCCTTGATCTGTGGTAGGAACAACGTTTTCATTAGAACAAGTGCTCTGACTTGGTTCTTCATCTCCAGGTGTTTGGTCCAGTTCAGGATTCTGTAGACTCTGAGTCACACCTGCTTTTTCATTCCTAAGGGCTGCTGTGTTAATTTCCCCTTTATGGTGATGTGTGAAAAGGGACTTACTTACCGATGTTCCATCATCAGTGTAGTAATCGAAAAGTTTTCGTACACCCTTCGTTACTAAACTACCAACTAAAAACCCAATGGCTAGAATAGGCATCTTTAGTTTATATCAGAGTGTGACATTAAATTACAGGTAAATGTGAACGTTATCTAATCAGCGAGAAAGTGAAATGAAGTCCTGGTAGCTAGAACATAAAAATGCTGACATCAAAGGCATAGATCGTTTGTGACGTCATCATAGTACTGGTTCTGAGTCCATTCTATCCACTATGGCCAACTGACGACTTTGTCGCTATTTCTAACGATTTTTCAGACCACTTTAGTAACGTTTTTTCCAAAAAGCGCCCAGCAACAAACCTAGGGAAACTTCTGACCCGCTTTAGCTACTTTATGTAGAGCTTTGACGCGCAGATTAGCAGCTGGCTAGGACGTACTTCCTCCCTGACGTTTAGCAAGGAATGATGCGCGCATGTGCGCCCAGCACGATCACGTGACATCGACTGACCAATCATAACCTTTTGTTTGAACGGCATCACCGGCGGCCATCTTACTACAGTAACGCTGTCTGGCAGAATGTGTTGGAGTGAAACGAAGGTAAGTTATCTGCACTAACAAAAACACTCTTATCTTATTGAAATCGTGACGGATTTTCAAATGGTTGGCCGTTTTACCAACGTTTTAATCTGAATAGTTTAGATGTTGAAATTGCAGTTCTTCTTTAAAAAAAAGAATAATGTAGCATATTGGATCACAGCCACCAGCTACTATAGCGTGAGTTATCAAGTTACAGTATATGATTTACAAACACTGGACTTGTTTAATAAAAAAATATCAAGGATGCATACAGGTCCTTTCCACAATCTCATTATGGCAAGGCAGATCATATCATCTGTATACACAACAATGACATAATCTGGATTCCTGTTAAAAAGAGATAAAAATAATTTCTTGATCAAAAAGACTCAAACATCAAACGATGAGAGCTGTTCAGATGTTCTGATTGATCATGTCAGTCGACAGGTCACTTTTCTGTGTCACCACACATTTCAATCATGTTTTATTCATTACCACACACTCAAAAACACGCACATCTGCAGGACCACAGCCACCAAAGTGTGATGTAAGAGTCTTTAATTCAAATAAATAACTTTTTAAATGTATTGTAACTTGTAAATGCTAAACAGCCAGTCTTGACTTCAATAAAACATTGATCGTTTATTTTTGAGTTCAGTATGAAACATTTTATATCTAAAAAACGTCAGGAAACACTTATTAACAGACCTTTCAATCTGTCTGCATTAAAATTCGGGTGGTTCCGGCTCGTTCCGTCAGGCTTCGTCAGCAGCTCTTTCATATTCATTATTCGAATTTGCTGGATTCAGATTGGCTAACAAACTAGTCTATGAGAGCAAGGTATACTGTTTCCTGCCCCGCTGCGCATGGCAACATCAGACGTTGTATCTTCCTGTTTGCTACGTCTTTTGCTAGCAGCTTTTAGCTAGCAGCATGCTAGTCGTGGTTTCAACTGCAGGAGATGCAGAATACTAACGAACAGAGGAGTTGTGACAAAACAGATACAGGCCGTTCGGTCTCGGGAGAACTCGGGATTTATCACCACCTGCGTAGTTGAGAGATTAAAACTGAAAGAGAAGTTGTTGACCTGTTTTCACACCCAGTATGAAGGTAAGAACACCTGTGGAGCTAAAATATTCAACAGAAACCTCAGAAAAACTGTTTTTCATGGAAGGGCCTCTTTAAGGTCATAGCAGCACTTATTCAGCTCTAATCTTTATCAGTGAAGAATCCTCCTCTGTCTTCTGTTCAGTCTCGTAAGAAAATTCTCACTCTATGACTGTAATTAATTAAATGTTTTTGTGTGACCTTCAGGGTGTTTCAGCTTTATGAGCAAAATGCAACATACATGATGGCAGAAGTTATATGACTGTGTGTGTGATCAGGTGATCAACAGCACAGGAGCACCACAGGGGACTGTACTCTCACCATTCCTTTTCACTCAGTACACCTTCCAGTACAGGTCAGAGTCCTGTCATCTACAGAAATACTCTGATTACTCTGCAGTTGTTAGTGGATCAGAGATGGAGAAGAGACCAGGTACAGAAAACTGGTGGACCACTTTGTATCCTGGTGTGGAAACAATCATCTCATCTTGAACTTGAGCAAGACAAAGATGATTGTGGATTTTAGGAAGAGCAGCAACACCCAGAAAATCTCTGACTTTGTGGAACCAACACTGTTTTGAAGGAAACTGATGTTCACAGCACATTGATGTGATTCACGTTTCAAATGGATAGAAATAAACAATTGCAACTTATGCTTGTGAAATCATGTTATTATGCTGCAGTTTGTCATACCTGCCCTAAACTTGAGCACATTACTGTATGTTACATTCTACCTGTATGCATTTCTTTTATAACTGAATCTTTTGTTTCTGCATCATGCTTTTCTTGCTGCTGTTACTCCAGAAATTTCCCCACGGTGAGATCAATAATGTATTATCTCATCTCATCTCATCTCAATTTATCTTGTGATTCAGAATTTCGACTTTAATCAAAACAGTGGCTTGTTCTATGTTTAACATTTTTTTAGAAGAATATGCTTGTATGTTTGGAAGATCAGCTGTTTCGCTCAGTCTTGGGTCAGATTTTCTAATTAGAAATGTAAAAGGCTGATTTCCTCATGTTTACATTATTGTTATTATCATCTGTATACAACAATGACATCATCTGGATTCCTGTTAAAAGAAGATAAAAATCATTTCTTGATCAAAAATCCTGACGCAGGACTCAAACATCAAACAATGAGAGATGTTCTGATTGATCATGTCAGTCGACAGGTCACGTTTTTCTGTGTCACCACACATTTCAATCATGTTTTATTCATGACCACACTCTCTAGTCTAAAACACGCGCAACTGCAGGACCACAGCCACCGACACGTGATGTTCCCGTCTGTTCATCTTCATCTGCCTACATCAAACCAATCAGCTTGCAGCTGGATTTTCAAAACAATATAAACATGTAAACGTATTCTATAAAAAAATTCTGTAACACTATGTAAGAGTCTTTAGTTCAAATAGATAACGCTTTAAATGTATTGTAACTTGTAAATGCTAAACATAAGCTGTTTTCAGTTGTTTTTCTTTCTTCTGCAACGTTATTGTGAAGGCAATTGTTCACGATTTCCGGTCTCGTGCTTTAATTAGAGTTATGTCATTCACACTTGCTGTTTTTCTCAAACTCGTAATTCTTAAATGCTTAAACGCACCTCGTATGTTCATTTTCTGTTTCTGCTAATGAACCCGGGTTAGTGTGGATCAGAACATGTCCATATTTTAAAAGATTCTTCATAAATAAGTCTAACAAACCGAACTGGACCATCTCGTCAAATTCTGGGAATGAGTGTGAAAACAGGACTTTCAAAATAAAAGATTGGTCTTAGAGGTAGCGACTGAAAAAACAATTTACTTGTTAAAAAATTAGTTGAGATAAAACAATCATTACGTTTTTCATATTCAACGTTATATTATATTTTGCCAAAAATGGAATCAGTTTTGGTCCTTGCAATATTTTAACAAATTGAAAAAGATGAATTATGGGCAAGATGTAAAATATCAGGACACAGACTTTGATAATTAATGTCATCAGTTATTCGCCCCGTTAAGGCAGATCTAATGTCATGTTTAAAGGTGTGCAACCGAAACACCTTTCTCTCTGTTGTTTGATTATTGTAATATTCATTTACGCATCATTAGTTTATTAATGTGTTGCTTTTAGCGTGAATTTTAATCATGTTGAGATCTTTGATTTGTGTCAAATGGTCTAGTTGTTGTAAGAATTACTCAGATCTGATAAATTCTCAAAGTACTTTTGATGCCTGTCAAACTAATAGATTGTCTTTTTTTGTATTATAACTCAAGAATTAAATTTTTTAAACAGTAGAAACGTCTTGCATAACAATAACATCTTCAGCCTTAAATTCTGTTTTTTTATGCTTAACACAGTCATCAATCAGCTCTAAGTGGTTCAGAAAGGGAAAACTTAATTCCTTTAAAAAATAGGGATAAGGTACAAGGAATGTCATGAAAATTAGTGCATAAGCTGCTAATGTAAAAACAATTTCTGAAATACCTTTTTAAAGTATTAAAATATTGCCTAAGACACAAGAATGTTTGTCCCTGATTTTATAAGCAAATTCAGAAAAAAACGAGGTATTTACGATTTTGGCACAACCTGTTAATGATCAATGTTATGATTATTCAATGCATGTTTCCATTTTTTTAAACAATTACTTTTACTTTGAAAAGAGTAGGCGGAAGTGTGGCGCTGCGGCAGTTTAACTTGACGCAGTGACATGTCGAACCGGCGGTACTGCAGACTGTCGAGCTGAACGGTTGGACC
Source organism: Pachypanchax playfairii (assembly GCA_006937955.1). NCBI lineage: Eukaryota > Metazoa > Chordata > Actinopteri > Cyprinodontiformes > Aplocheilidae > Pachypanchax > Pachypanchax playfairii. The sequence goes on along the minus strand of SSNP01000129.1, from coordinate 560,637 downwards.
TGTGCGGGACAGCAGGAGGATAATTTCTGTCACGTTTTCGCTTTTTATCCTTCTATTTATCGCGGGTTAGCCTTTTCGGGGCTAAATAAAGAGGCATCCTGGAAGCACCCGGAGAACCGCGGATATCAACGCGGCAAGGATGCTTCATGACTCGCGGCAGGAGTGACGAGAAGGCGGTGAAGCCTCCGGCGGCCACCGGCCGAGTGGTGCTGGTCAAGAAGATCGTCATGAAGGACGGTGCGGCGGTGAGTGAACCAACCGCCATTTTACTCAAATTTTAACAGCTTTATCAAACCGAACCAACGCTGCGTGCTGGTGTTGTTTTTATCTGGGTTCTATTTTATTCCGGAAATAAATAAATAAATAAATGGTGTGTATGACATAACTGTGTTTAAAGGACATGGCGGTCTGAAAGTCAGTTTTGCGCCATTTTTAAGTTAATCAACACAAATAAACTACAGTATTGATTAATTTAGAGGATTTTTACTTTACAGACTGTTACTAGTGTTTTATATGGAGTTAAATATAATGTCTTCTGATAAAATGAGCCTGAATGAAACAGGTTCGGTCCAAAATGGCTGTTGGTGTTGTGGAAGTGAGTGCGGTGTAATGGAGACTCTGTTGAATGTGGCCTGTCAGGCTGAGCTTTCAGTGCGATGCTGATGTGTTCAGGATGGATCTGTTACATAACTGCTCCCCGCCTGGAGTCCTCCCGGGGCGGACGCGCACACTGCGGATTCAGCGCTCCGCCAGCATCCATCTTCTTCATCTTGATGAAGAACATCAGCTTCTAATCAGGATTCCTTACATTTCTAGTTCTGATCTGACCGTCTGGAATCTCTTCATGTTCCTTATATTTTCCTAAAACCAGTAACGAATGCAGCAATTTAGTAAAACGTGTTTTAATGTGAATTAAAAAGCTTTAAAACTATTTATAGGGCTTTAAATTTGATTAAAAAAGCTCTATATGAGGCTGAAAAGGGTAAAGAATCAGTTTTAATGTTGTTAAACATCATTTCTGTAAATATTCTTCAGGAATTTGTTTCAAAGTTGCTAGAAAAATATTTAAAGCTCATTTTTAGATTTTTTTCTTTGCCTAATATTGATCCCTTGTGTTGAGATGAAGGATTTCAGGAGAACTCCATGACTGAGAGTTTATATTTTTTATAGTTTCTCTGGATTATTGTTAAATGTTATTGTTGCCAGTCAATTTTCTGATTTTACTTATTTTAATTCCTTCATCTTTCAGTCATTAATCCCTTTACACAAGTTAAACACAGTCCCAAACCATGATGGCACCGCCACAGGTTTTTACTGTTGACACGGTGCGTTCTGCAGGTCGAGCCTCACTTCAGCCGTGACTGAAGGATGAAGCTTCTCCGGTTCTGGATCAGGTTCCTGTTGTGTTCTTTTTGATTTCTAAAGGGAAAAGAACATCTGACGACGTACAAAGAAACAGCGACTGAATAAAAACTTTATTTGCCACAAACCTTACAGACCTTCACCCTGAGAACGTCCCATGATGTTCTCATCAGGACAGAGTAACTTCAACTGGATCATATTTACTAACTTTATTAATGGAGATTTAAAACTTCATACTGAGAAAATCCATTTTTATCCTAAACATCTGTAAAACATCGACTCCTGAGCTCCTCGAATCAGAAATATTACATCTGGATTTAACGTGGACTTTAGTGGCGCCAGAAATAATCCATTCTTATTTATCAAAAGGGTGACTCGATAACGAATTGACAGAAAAATAACCATTCACACAAACACTCACACCTAGGGACAATTTAGCATTGCCAGTTGCATGTTTTTGAACTGTGGGAGGAAAACTGGAATCCTCGGAGAAAACCCACACATGCATGGGGAAAACATAAAAACTCTTTGCAGAAAGGTCCCAGCCAGGATTCGAACCCAGGACCGTCTCGCTGCAAGGCAACAGTGCATTTAGATTTAATATTTAACATTTAGATTTAACATGTAGATATAACATTTAAATTTATCATTCAACATTTAGGTTTAACATTTAGATTTAAAATTTACTTTTAACATTTAGAAATAAGAATTTACAGAATGTGAGACACGAGAGACACTTAGGACAAAAAGTGAACTGAGTGGGGAAGGGCCTTAAAGAGACTGGCCTTAAAGAGACTCTCTAAGGAGGTTTAGCAACAATTAAATGTTTCAAACTGTACAATTTCTTCCTCATACATGCTCCAACAATGTCCTGGTCACTAGAAAGAGCCCAGGCATTTTCACCATAGTTGCCTCTATATGCATGTAAATTTTATTTTATTAATTATTAATAAAATCAGGTCGAACACACCGTACTTTCCAGAGGCAATGAATCATGAAGTCACGCGCGTTCACGCTTGGGCGTAATGTTTGCTATCGCTAGCTAAAAGCTGCAGAACCAGAGGTAGCGTGCGTGCGCGTGTGTTGCCACAAAATTCTATGTAAATAACCATGAAATGCCAAACTGACAATAAAAGGTTTAAAAATCACCATTTGCATGAAACACTGATATTTTTTATACTGTGGCTGTTTTAACACGGCAATAACTAACAGTGTTCTTGGTCCAGATCAGACTGGTTACTCAGTCCAGTCAGAATAAATCTGTATTTCTACAATTGGTAAGTTATTACTGATCAAATCAGTAATACAGGCCAGTATATAACACATACAATGTGATTTATTTAAACAGTTTAAACATGTAGCCAATAAATCTTTTGCAGCAAGTTTATATTTTTTTAAGTGTTGGAATGGAAAATACAGGTTTTATTGTTTTTATAACAAACTTCCAGCCAGTGAACAGGGAAATTAGTGTATGCAAAGTAAGGGGGGTGCACCCACCCCCGCTACCTGAGCACCACAGCTAGAATAAATTATATGGGAAATACTGAGGTTGGATGTGAAAAGGTCCAGAGACCAGATGGATGGACCACTGAACCTGTCAGTGAAGAACAAACATCTGAAGCCTCAGAACCGAGCCGAGCGGTCCCACCTGATCTGAGTCTTTATCTGGAATCTTCTCTATTTTCTTCAGTTTCCAGACTGAATAAACTGAATCTTTCTGATTTATTATTTGTTTTATTGATTAAAAAGTCGCTTGTATCCTTCAGTTGATTTGTCTCATTAACAGCAAATCATAAAATAATAATTTCTCTCAGCATGATGAATAAACGTTGGTTTGGGCTCTGACATCAGACTCTTTCTGCGTTCAACCTGCTGCTATTTATAGAAGGTTGCCATGTGAGACTCATTCAGGGATTAAAATGGATGCTGCGTCTCTTTGCTGTGTCAAATTTTCTCGAGCTCCTGCTGCAGATGTTTAGGACGTCAGTGTCACAGATTAAAGTCTCAGTTTTCAACCTAGAAAAAAGGAAATGATCAGTTTTCCTGAAGTTTCTGTTATTCAGTTCCAAATTGTTTAAAGGTTTAAATTCATCCCGTCTCTCACTTTTTTTTTTTTTTTAAGGATTTGGGTTTGAGATTGAGAAACAAAAGGAGTGGATTCAATAAATAAATAAAGGATTATAATTTGGTCCTAATAACTTCCAAAAAGTTGACGTGACATTTTAACCTTCAGTTTTATCCACCTGCTGATGTTCGTTCATAGATGCAAATGTATTTTACAAATACACTCCTAAAAAACATTTGTTTTTTAACGTTTGTTAAATGTAATGGACTAAAAGAAAACGGATCAGGCGTCAACGTGAGTCAAATTTCAATCCTAACCTCAGTTATTTTCCTTTAACACGAATCCCACTGAGCAGAAAAGAGAAACTCATTAACTAAAAGGTTGAAAGCTGCTCCTAAAGATAGAAAATGGCCCATTTTTGTTACCTAAATCTTTCATGTGTCAGCAGGTCACCTCATGTTGGACGTTCTGCTGCTCTCAGGTTGATTCACATAAAAACAAAAATTTTCTAAGTGCTTTTTTGTTTTAAATAATCAGTAGTTTTAGTAAATCTCCATTTGCTTTTTTCACAAATAAAACTTTCATAGACAAACATTTTTGTGTGAGACATGAATAGAATTTCATGTCCAAACTTTCTCAGCAGAGTGAGAAACTCCAGCGACTCTCAGTCTGGATGTTAATGTGTTTATTTGTTTACAGGACACTAAATCTTTGGTGCATATGAGCGCGAGGAAGACTCGTGTCTGTTCCCGTCGTTTATCAGCAGCTTTTGTTGTAGTGGTGGGCTCAACATGTGCTGGTGGCTCAGATAATTCACTAAATAAGTGGCTACCAGGTAGGTGAAGACACCAGACAGTCTTCAGTAAACAGAAGACATTTTCCACTGTGTAAAACAAAACAAATACTAGGATATTTAGGACAAGTGTTGGACTTCCTGTGGACATGCATTGGTTTGTGTATCGATGATCATTTTACAACATTAACTGCATTAGGGCTGATGTCATGTCGAGGCAAATGGAATGATTTTTGTGTCTCTGGTTGATTTTATAGAACTGAACTGAAACAGAATGTTTACTAGAAGGAACAATTAAAACCTGATGGATTTCTGGGATGAAGTGGACCAAAGCGTGAACATTAAAGAGGAACTCCAGTGATAGCTAGAACCTGCGTTAGCTGTTTGTTTTCATCTTGTGTTTCATCATAAGGAGAAAAATGATTCCAGCTTTTCAGCTCAGCCAAATTATGACACCTCGGTTCTCATCAGTTGTTATTGTCAGACTACAGGGCTGGAAGGCTTTTAATGTGAAGGAGTTTGAGTGTCTCCTGGGTGTCATCTTTATGATAATGATGGTATGATGGAGTGAAAGATCAGCTGTGAATCGAAGCTTCGTCTGCAGTGATGAGGGTGTTGATCTGTTGTTTTCAGTGTGGCGGTCCGTTTGCGTTCAGACCCTCATCTTCAAACGATCCCAGATACAGGCGAGCGTCTCCTGTAGGGTTTGATCTTAGAGATGAGGGGAGGAGCTTCATCATCCAGAAAGACCTCGTCAAAAAGTCAGCTGAGGTGGTTTGAGTCTGTAATTAGGATTCGTCCAGGTCGCCTCTCTGTGGAGGAGGAGACCCGAGACAGGCTCAGATCTCCATGGTTACGTTGTCTCAGTAAACCTCCAGATCTCTTCTGTTGTAGTCCAAACTTCTGATCTCATCAGAACCGCGTTTAGCCTGATAATCGACACACAAAGTAAATGTTTTCAAACTCTAATGAGTATTATTGTAATCCAGGCGTAACGAGGTCTTTAAAGTTTATTAATCAGTTTATGATCACATGGAGTTCTGCTTTAATTTCACCATTAAAGCATGAATCTAATTAAATGTCCTTCTAAAATCGGGACCTTGTGTTGGTGTTTGCAGCCCCAGCAGGGCATCGGCAGACCCAGTGTGTACCATGCTGTGGTGGTGATCTTCCTGGAGTTCTTCGCTTGGGGTTTACTCACCACGCCGATGCTCACTGTGAGTTACAGCCACATATTTTACTGATTTATTTCTAAAGTAGAACGAGATTGTTGTTCTGATGTTTGTGTTTTTGTTCAGGTTTTACATGAAACGTTTCCTCAGCACACGTTCCTCATGAACGGACTCATTCAGGGCGTGAAGGTAAGAACTGGATGATGTGATGGAGATGATTTTACCAGTTCAGTTGTGCAGCGATGTTTGAGACGTCTTCCTGTTTTAGGGTCTGCTGTCGTTCATGTCGGCTCCTCTGATCGGTGCCTTGTCAGATGTTTGGGGTCGGAGGTCCTTCTTGTTGATCACCGTCTTCTTCACCTGCGCTCCAATTCCTCTGATGAGGCTCAGCCCCTGGTAGGACTCCGTCTTCTCTGTTGGTTCCAAAATAAAAGCCTACAGATGAAGCTATAATAATAATAAATCATGCTGAAATGTGTGTTTTGTGAGAAATGAGTTTCATTATGGGATGTTCATGTTCACATCTGAAGGATCATTCCAGTTGCGTCGGTTTTCTCGTGTTTCAGGTGGTACTTTGCGATGATCTCCATGTCTGGAGCGTTTTCTGTCACCTTCTCCGTCATCTTCGCCTACGTTGCTGATGTGACAGACGAAAGGGAGCGAAGCACCGCCTACGGTTTGGTAAGAACTACTGTTGTGATGTTCCTGAATCTTATGACTTCACTCTTCATGGTCCTTCGTGGGAGGATGTCTGTTAAACTGTGGACTTCCTGTTCTCTGTTTAGGTGTCGGCCACGTTTGCAGCCAGCCTGGTGACGAGTCCGGCCATCGGGGCGTACCTGTCGGCCTGGTACGGGGACAACCTGGTGGTTCTGCTTGCTACGCTCATCGCCCTGGCCGACATCTGCTTCATCCTGCTGGCCGTCCCCGAGTCCCTGCCGGACAAGATGAGGCTCAACACGTGGGGGGCGCCCATCTCCTGGGAGCAGGCCGACCCTTTCGCTGTCAGTAACTAATATTCAATACCGCGGTGTTTCATTAGCAGGTTGCATGAGGAGCTAACAGCAGATACGCTGCTTTACTGCGTCGCTGAGTTGATTCTCTTCTCAGTTTTATGTAAAGTGGAGACGTGGGCGAAGGCACCTCAATGTTCCTCAACGCAGTAACTTAATTTTAAATTTTGTTTTAAAATTTACACTTGTTGGTTCTACAGTAGCTTTCAGGTGAAGGAAGCAGCAGAGTGAAACGTTCATGTCAGGCTGTAACTTTAACCCGTTGAGTCCAAGACGGTCCTACTGAAGGTGTTCTAACGGCACCGGTTCTGTATTCCCTGTCTCCTTCTGTCCCTGTCTCTGTCTGTCTCTCATTCAGTCTCTGAGGAAGGTGGGCCAGGACTCCACGGTCCTGTTGATCTGTATCACCGTGTTCCTGTCGTACCTGCCGGAGGCTGGACAGTACTCCAGCTTCTTCCTCTACCTGAGACAGGTGAGACCACAGTTGGTTTACGTTGGTTTTTACAAACTTTTTTCAAAATAATTGAACATTTTGAAACTATTTGTCGTAAAAATGGAAACGAGTTATGTTGCTGTTAATGAAGAGAAACCATCAGGATTTGTTTCTTGTTTCAGTCGTGAAGCTGCGATAATTTACTTCTTTTAAAAAAAACTAATAACATGCTAATAGAAAATTAAAAGCTCTTAATAGTTCCCACTTTTAATGACCTTGTAAAATTTACATAAAATAAAAAAGTTATGTTATTAAAAACCCTAAATTTCTTGACTGATGATGATGATTAAAAACTTTTATAGTTTCTAGGTAAATATATTTAAATTAAGCACCTGTCGTCCTCCACCAGAGGACAGATGAGTTGAGCAGAAGGAAAGTACTAAACCTGTTAAAGAGGTAGAGCAGATCAGATTCGGGTTTTTAAGAGTTTCTTTTTGAATGAAGTTCTTTAACGTGTTCTGAATGACGCGTTGGTCGTCTTCTGTTTGTCTGTTCAGGTGATAAACTTCTCCTCCACAACCATTGCTGTGTTTATAGGAGTGGTGGGGATTCTGTCGATCGTGGCTCAGGTAAAACCCGCTCACGTCAAACACCTACATCATGTCCTCGTGTTGTTTACTACAGCTAGTGTGTTTCCTCTCAGACTCTCTTCCTCACTCTGCTGATGAGATATCTTGGGAACAAGAACACGGTTCTGCTGGGTTTGGGCTTCCAGATCCTTCAGCTGGCCTGGTATGGGTTTGGATCAGAACCATGGTAAGATCATGCACATGAACAGGTTTTAACCTCAGTGTCATGATAATGTGTTTGTTGCTTTCTCAGTTTGTTTGTAGGTTTGTTTTCTTTTATTTTGTAGGATCAGTTCCTGGTTTACTTCCTGTGTCTATATAAACCAGGATTTTCTCTGTTCCAGGTGTTAGTCTGTTCCCGGGGATTCTGTGTTTTGCTTAATTTTATCTGGGTTTTAGTTTAATTTTCTAGTTGTTGATCTTTTTTCAAGAACTTTTTGTTTCATTTTGTAATGAAGTTTCTCCGTCTGCCTCCCTCTGGACTCCTGCCTGCGTTCGGGTTCTGGATTCTTCTCTGTCCTGGTTTCCTGACACATCTTCTTCCTCAGTTGTATTTGGAGTTACTCTAGTTATCTGCAGCTGTGTGACGTTGGTACAGCTTCAGGAAGACGAGGATGTGTTTATATGTTGATGATTTATCAGCTGATGCTGTTTGAACTCCAAGTTTTACAAACATGTGTGAACATACAAGTTTCTATGACTAAATGTCACAGTATGATGCATCCAGATGTTTGTGCAGCTGAGAGGAAACTGAACTTCCAAAAAGTTCCAGATTTTACATCTTTACTGATTGAAAACCTTCAAGGTTTTTATATTGATTGATTGATTGATTGATTGATTGATTGATTGATTGATTGATGGATCTGTTGTTCTGTGTGTTTCCAGGATGATGTGGGCAGCTGGTGCTGTTGCAGCAATGTCCTCAATCACCTTTCCAGCTGTTTCCGCTCTGGTGTCGCAGTCAGCTGATCCTGATAAACAAGGTGAGAAAATAAAACCTCCCATCTTCAGATCAATGGGTCACAATGATCATCCTGAACGTTCTCATGAAGGTTTGTGTTATTTATCAGTGAAAAGAACACGAGCGATTCTTCATCGACCACGGTTTTGTTTTTATCCTGAATGTTCTGAGTCGACCCGTCTCCTCTGTAGGTGTCGTTCAGGGGATGATCACCGGGATCAGAGGCCTGTGTAACGGACTGGGTCCAGCTTTGTACGGGTTCATCTTCTTCCTGTTTAATGTGGAGCTCAACACCATGGACCCGATTCCGGGCGAGTACAACATCGACCCGCTACCTCTGCACAGTCCCACTGAGGTACAGAACCATCCAAATCCTCAACCCAGTCACAAACATTCAATCTTCAGTTTATCTTCATGTTTTATCTCAAATTTATTTAAATCATACTGACACATGATGACATTCAAGATCCACATCAAAATGTTCAAGCAGGTCTGAGGGAGGAGTATAAAGGTTTCTCATCATGACAGGTGGAGCGCTGTGATTGGTTGGAGCATCAACCAAAGGTTTCATGTTTCACAGATCGTCACTTCATCCTGAACTCCAACAGAAAATTCATTCAAAAGAAACATTTCTCAAAGACAATTTGAAAATAAAGTTAGTTTTTATAAAATCTTTCACTCAAAACGTCGAGTGAGTTTGTTTAAATGTGGTTGTAAAAAGTAGAATCAGCTGTTTGACCAGGTGAAGCATCACGTCAGCATGATGAAGTATCGAGACAACATGGCCGTCTTAACAGGTTCTGGAAGAAACGTTCACAAGCAGAATTAAAACTGGTTCAAGTCGAGGTGTCTGCTGTGAAACCGGGCCATGCTAGATCCACCTGGACCCAGGTGGACATTGGAAAACCAGCAGCTGCACCTGAAATCATCTGCAAAGAAACAGCTGATCTCAGATGGACAGAGAGACTGTGGACACGTCTTCTGTGGACAGATGAGTCTACCTGATGTCAGACCTCATTCTGAACAAACACTGAGACAGAACTGGACTGCAGACAGGCAGTTCTGTCTCCTGTTCAGAACCACGTTCATACGAATTATTTTTTACTTTAAATTTGGAGGAAACGTGTTTTAGATTTGACCTGTCCAGGGTGTCCCCCGCCTCTCGCCCAGAGACTGCTGGAGAGCGACACCAGCTTCCTGCAACTCTGAAAAGGAAGAAGCAGGTTTAGAAAGTCCATCTTAGTTTTTATTTACCTTTTACTCAACCTCCTGCTTTTTTAGGCTTTAACTAATTTAACGTCTGTTTCTGCAGTTTAGTAATAAGATGAAAATTTAAACAATCCGTCTCCTTTTCTTCCAGCAAGCGCTCATTCCCGGACCGCCCTTCCTGCTCGGGTCGTGCACCGTGGTCATCGCCTTCCTCGTCGCTCTTTTCATTCCTGAAAAAACCTCAAGCTCCACCTCTGAGCTCTCCCACAGCGACAAGCCCCACCTAGACAGCAAACAGTCCATGTCCTCGCTGGCCGGCGTCCACATCAACACGCCGCTCCCGGGCAGTGACGAGGAGACTCCGCCTACCGCCAGCGATGAGGACTTTGAGCCGCTGCTACACGACAGCATCGTGTGAAGGAAACGGCAAAGCGAGGCTAACATCAGGATTATTCGGATCGATGTTTTGTTACAAAAAAACTTTTCTGTCCTTTTTCTGCCATCTGAAGGGACTAAATGTGTTTTGGAGATTGTTTTTGACATCTGAGGGCTCGTTTCGTCTCTCGCTCAGAAGGCGGGACCGCCAGTCCAATCAAAAAGGGTCTTTAATGAGGGGGATGTGTCATGTGATTGGATGGAGACATCGTTGATTGATTGAAAGAGGGCGGGGCCAACCAAGAAGGGACCAACTTTAATTTTTGTTGTTTTTTTGTTTTTTGTATATTGAAGAATGTTGATTTTTATTTAAGATGTGCTCACTTAGAAACACAAAAATAAAAGTATATTTAAAGTTTCATTTTTGGGGCTAAAGGTATTTTTACGTGTATTGTTTTTGGAGAAACTTATATGGCAGCCAAAAAAAGTGTTTATTTATACTTTTATTTTTCAATTTTTTTTTGTTACTTTGATGTTTGTACTGAGTCATGGTGAAACGCTGCAAGCGGTCGAAGCTAACGGTGTTTCACATACGATACAGTTGACTCAACCAGCTGAAACTAGATAAAATATCTTTTTTTAATCTCAAACAAACTGGTAGCTCATTTAAACTACAATAATTCTGGTTGATTAAAGAAAAGGGGAACGTAAAAAAACGTTTTTTACTCTTTTCACCCGTTAGGGTCCCTCTACCTCCAATTTTTAGATTTTTCTTTTTTTTTTTTTTTTATGAAAGTCACTTTATCAAATGGCTGCTGGCAGTGGAAAATCCTCTAAACTTTGAATTTATCTTGTCAGCACAAACATTTTGCCTAGATATTTTGAATAAAAGGCAAATTCTTGGTGCTTCTTCTGGTTTTCTGTGTTCGACTTGTCATCCTTGGGACTGAGTTTTAGTTTTTACTGGTTGCAGATTTGAGGCTTTTTCTCTGACAGCAGTGACGTTCCTGTGAATGAACTCATACTTGAAGCATCTGACAGATTCTGAGAGCTTTAGACGAGATTTCGGCTGAAGAGTGTAAATACTGAGCTGCTTCATGACTTTAAAATGTAAATGCACTTTGAATGATATTACAGTTTGTATATACCTGTAAGTGAATCGTGAGATTGGCTGTGTTGATCCTCATCCATCCTGGTCATGTTTAATTTGAAGGAAACTTGATGGTTGAGAAGGTCTGTGCTCCTTCCTGCCCTGATCAGCTGATACGTCATTAATCAGCTCATATTTTAGGGTTTTTAATCTCATGATGAGCCAGTTTTTGATTGACTGTTTAATGAAAAGAAGGGAGATGAGATCTTTAAGACCTGTGAATGAAGTTCTGTTCTCTTCTAGTTATCATGGAACGTAGGATTACTCTGCTGTTTGAGGTTTTTACGAAGGTTTACCATCTTTTTTTTTTTTATCAGGCGATTACAGCCTCGGACGGGCAGCTGCACAGTTATTAATGCCTACAGTCAGTTTGTGTGTTCATATTTAAAAATGACAGACGTGATTTTATTTGCACCAGCATCATATAATCAGGCTGCTTTGAGTTTCTGTTCAGTACATGATCATCTACATCAGCTTTTTATAACTGAAATAAAACCTCTTAAAGGTACTGAAATTATTAAATTAGGTCTTTTTTCTTAGACAAATAAGTTTTTTGTTGCAGATATTCTCAGTTTCTATGATGTCTGTATATACTCAGTGTTACAACCAGCCTCAGCAGCACTGAAACTGACTGAACAATGTAAATATTGTACATTACTTGGATGTCTGTACATGTGAAGACATGAGATGTACATGAGGTTCACTGTCGGTACACGTCTATTGTCTCGTCTGGAGGAGTTCCAGGCAGTTGTTCATCATTGGATATTAAACAATACAACCACATTTGACATTTGCTTTATTATTATTATTATAGTTATTTGTTGTAATTTTCTTTGCTCTTGAGCTAAAATGTTAGCTGTTTGTGTCTCTTTATGTTATAAACCACATTCATGTTGTAGTTTGTTGCAGATCTTTATGTCAGTTTAAACTCTCATGTCCTCCACGCTTAAATGATCCAAGGAAAAACATTATGTGTAAAATAATTAAACTGGACATAAAATATGTGTAAAAGCAGCCAGTGTTCAAAGGAAGACGTAAAGACTTAGGGACATACCTTTAAATAATAATTAAAACATGTTTTAAACAATTTGCAAAGAGTTTGCATTTGAAGAAAACTGAAAAATAGATTGTATTAAACTTTTTGTCTCTGTGCTGCAGAAGACACTAAGACCATGAGACGAAAGAAAATAGAAGACTACTATCCAAAAATAAAAAAGACATTTAAAAAGAATACAATATTTTACAAAACAAAGAGATTAGCTAAACAGTAAAGTTAATCAAGAGTGACAGAAAATAACGAAATTAAACTTTAATTACAAAACAAACTCTTGCGCCCCTTATCGAGCAACTCGAGTCATCGCAGGAAAGCTCGACCAATCAGAACCTGGATTGTGGGTCACGTGATCTTGCAGCGAAAGAGGAGGGAGCGGGAACGGCAACAACAAACATGGAGGTTTCTCCGTGTCGCTTCACCCCTGAGCGGTACTGGACGGTGGAGAAAGAGAGGGCGCTCATTGCGTTTTTCTCCAGTAAGGCCAACATTTTTACTCAAATTGTTTTTTTGTACGGTAAAACTGTTTTCGCATCAGCTGTCGTCGATGTTTTAGCCGAAGCAGCAACATCATCGGGCAACCGTTGCTGGGTTAGAACAGCGGTTTGTAGCAATTGAGCAACAGCGTCAAAGATAACAGCAATGGCGACGAGCAACGAGATCTCAGTTAGCCGTTATATAACAGGATGAGACAGAAATATGTCAAAGTTTCTCCTCCAAGTTCTTCCTGAACTTTTCACTGGGATTTCAGACATATTTAATCTGTCCATCACTGAATTTACTGCAGCACAAACATCCACCAAAATGCTTCAGCCGGTCTGAAAAAATTGCAGAATGTAAATGAACGCAGGGAGACTTTTTATGTGTCAAACAAAACTATTAAACAAAATAAAGTATTTCCTTTAGTGGTTCTGATTCAGGGCAGAAACCAAATGTTACATAACGGTAAACAGAAAACAACATGTGGAAGTAGTGGGTGAAGAACTTGGTCCAGCCTGACTGTTTCCATCTGAATCAGGAGCTGCTGATAACATGGAACTGAATGATCAATAAGTTTCTCCATAAAAGCAGGAGAGTTGTTCCATTTGCCCGTCTGGAACTTACAGGTATGATGAGGAAAGACAGAAACCAGAACCAGCAGCTGGACTGTGACCTCAGTCTGTGTCCCTCGGTGGAGAAGTAGGAAGGACTGTTGACTCGCAGTGAGAAGGTCCTGGGTTTGAAACAAGGCCAGGACCTTCATGCATGTTCTCCAGGACTCCAGCTTCCTCCCAAGGACCAAAAACATGCATGAGGTTAATTACTGCCGTGCATGTGTGTGGTTTATCCCATGATATCAGCTCCCTGTGACCCTGACTGACTCCCTGCAAACCGCACATTCACCATCAGAATCAAAAGAACCATCTCTTGTTTTAAACCAGTACCTCAAGAACCCAGTTGTGGTTCTGAACATTGTGAGTTGGATTTATTTCTGTGAGAACATTCTTAATGGACCTCTTTAATTAACCATAACAGACATTTAAAAAATCTTTCAATCTTTATTAAACATAGTTTTGTGTTTGTTGTTATCCAGAACACAGCTGTTTGTGGAACCACAGGTCCGAGAACTACAAGAACCGCCAGCTGCGATGGAAAACCCTGGAACGTCTGAGGATCCTGTTGTCGTCTCAGCCTCCCCCGGTTCCTTTCTCTGGTACTGTTGGGTTTGATGCACAGTTTCAATTTATTTACCAAAATGTTTGATCTCTGATCTCAATCTGAGCAAAGAACTGGAATGTTTGTAGGTTTGGACCTAAAATGTTTTATTATCGCTGCATCTGTGATTTTACGTCACGTTTGCTCTGCGGGAAAAAAAAGTTCCTCTTTGTTTTTATCTAAAGTTCCAGAAATGTGGCTGAAGTTGTTTAAATGAGGATGAAAAGGTCACGTCTTCTGTTTCTTTTAGTGGAAGACATCAAGAACAAGTTCAAGAACCTTCGTACAACCTTTCAGCGTCAGTATAAAATGGTCCGAGCGAGTAAAGAGTGCAGTTCTGATGACGTATTCGTGCCTCAGTGGAAACACTACCAGCAGCTGATGTTCCTCCAAGGCTGCTGGGATCAGGACGACGGCCTTGACGAGCCGCCGCTGTCTCCGCTGACAGAGGAGGATCAGCCCACCCTCGCCTCCCCGGGACTTATCATCTCCTTCCTCCCGTCCCCGTCCCCGTCCTCCTCCTCTACCTCTACCTCGTCCTCTTGTGTCCCCTCCAGCGTCATGGTGAAAAGTTACTGGACTGAAGACCGAGAACGTGCGCTGATATCTTTCTACGCAGGTAAATAAAAACAGCAACAGGCTCTTACTGATAAAACCTAATGATAAGTCAAGTGTTTGTAGCTAACAGCGGTTTGTTTTTCATGTCGGTGTCTGAAGAGCACAGCTGTTTGTGGAGCAAGAAGTCTGAAAATCACAACAACCGTCAGCTCAGACAGAAGCTCCTGGAGACTCTGAGCAGCCGGCTGTCCGACCAGTTAGTGTCTTTCTCAGGTAAATACCACGGCGCTCTGCTTTGGATCTGTCTGAACTTACTGCACAGAGGAAACGGCTCATCACAATCCTGCTTCCAAGCAGTTTAAAAAATGAGGAAAGTTTGGAAGTCTTAGAAGGATCTGCTCAGTCTGTGAGGATTCTTGTTTAAAGTAACATCCGTGTTGTTGTTTTGCAGTTGATGACATAAAGTGCAAGTTCAAGAACCTGCGAACGGTTTTTAACCGTGAACACAAGACGGTCCAGGCGAGCCGGATTTCTGACAAACCCTACTTGTCCAAGTGGAAACACTACCATCACATGCTTTTCCTGTGTGAGTCCGGTTATGAAGACGACTCACCTGATGACCTGCAGATATTGATAGTCCATGAAGGCCGAGATGTGGATCGTGGAAGTCAGACTCCGTCCTCCACTCTGAGCAGCTTCTCCTCCAGCTCGTCTCAGACCGTCAGCGTGAAACACAACAACCCGTCTGGTTCCAGTCAGAGTGAGAGTCAGACCAGCGCCAGGTACCAGATTCTCCTCCCTACGGCTCCCGATCATCTCAGACTGAACAGTCCGACTGTCGCCTCTACGCTCCCGGCGTCTCCGTCCAGATCTCTGCCGGACAGAAAGTCCAGTGGAAACCCGTCTCTTCTAAACGGTTCTGTTCAGCCCGACGTCAGACTGAGCGCTGACTCTCGCTGCCTCTGGAGCGAGGCTAAAGTTCAGCAGCTCATTTCATTTTACTCCGGTAGGTCTGAACTGATTACAGGAAGTAACTCCAGAACCAGCATCACTTAACTTTGGATCCAGTTTTCAGTTCCTTCTACGTTCCTCTGAGCAGCCAGACTCTCCTGTAACCTCTTACATGGTCTTGATCAGTAGTTCTCCAGACTTTCTGAAGGTTTTAGTCTTTATTTTGACTTTTTGTGTTTAAATCCGTCTAACCTGAACCTCTGAATATTGGTTTCTGAACGACCTTCTGTGTCCAGACATAGAACAAAGGACAGAACCAGTAACTTGGAGAACTGTTGATCAGGATCCATTTAAAGACCGTTTGGAGGGAACTGAGCAGGAAATCGAGGCGGAGCTTTTGTTTGCTGTTTATGTGAGTAGAACCTGTTTTTCTGTTATTGTAGAACACAGCTGTTTGTGGAACCACAAGTTGGAGAGCTACAGGAACCGTTTACTGAGACAGAGTTTGTTGGAGAGTCTGAGCGGCGTCCTGTCTGAAAACGAGCCCGTTCCGTTCACAGGTACCGGATGGGTTTCAGTTCTTCACCTTGAGGAGTCTGTGGTTCCAGTTCTTTATAACCTGAAGTTCTGGTTCTGTTTTCTTGTGTTTTCAGTTGAAGACATAAAGACAAAGTTCAGGAACTTGCGGACCATCTTCCAGCGTGAATACAAGGCGGTGAGCTCCAACAGAACCTGTGGTTCAGAGGACTTCTACCTTCCCAAGTGGAAACACTACCATGATCTGATGTTCCTCTGTGACTCCTGCGATGAGGATGATGAGCGACCCAAAGAATCCGGCCCCCTGCGATTGGACAGCCCCCCCTCCTCCCTACATTACTCCACTGTCAATCAAACTGCTCCTAACCTGACTGTCACAACCCGGAGCCTGGAAACCCCGCCCTCCCCCACTCCCCCAGACTCCCAGCACTGCTCCCCCTCGTCCTCCCCCTCAACCTCCTCCCACACGGACAGCCGAGCGTCGGGTCGAAAGCGGGCGAGTCGCCGGCCGTCGGCCTCCGCCAGCGAGCTGATGGAGATGATGAGGAGCGTCTGTCAGAACCAAATCGAGTCGCCTCACTCCGGCTTCCTGAAATACGTGGAGGAGTGTCTGAACGAGACGCCGCCAGACAAAGTAAAAAAACTCAAGAAGAAGATTATAGAGACGATCCACAGTGCGGAGGAGGAGGTCTAGAGTCTGTTCAGGTACCTGAAGTCCACGTTCATTCAAACTGGTGACACCTAACAGACTTCTGACTTGTTTTTAACAGTGTTTAGAAAAAACAAAGAAACAGATGTTGAGTTCAGTTTTTCATGTTTTACCCACTAACATCTGTCTGACCCGACCTTCCGCTCGGCCTTCTGCTCCGCCTGCAGATCATCAGTCACACACAGCAGCTGCTTTTTGGGTTTGTAAGTACCGTGTTCTCTCTGAGTGTCGAGGTTCTAAAACTGTCCAAATCATAGTCACAGTAGCTGCGCGAAGTCTTTTAGCTCCTTGAAGGTTACTTCCTGCTCCATCACACCTGATTTAACTCATGGCTGATTAACATCTGCAGCTTGTGGACATGCAGAGATTCAACCACTGAATCAGGCGTGTCGGAGGTGCAGTGAATGCAGCACGATGTGACTGTGAAGACCGAGCTGCCTGAACTTTAGATCTTCAGCAGCGTCCCTTTGATCCCAGTTAAACAAATGACCTTCAACGTATCATCTGCTGTCGCCAGTCCACGTCCAACATCTTGGTTCTCGCAACTTCTCTGGTTCGTTATCATCGGAGCACTTTGTAATTCCCAAGCAACGTTTTACTTTTTAGGATTTATAGAATTAAAACATCCAGAGAAACTTGAAAATGTTTTAAATTTGTGACAAAAAAAATCATCCAGAAAACGACTTTCTTTTATGCGTTAAACTCAATCAGGCCGATTTCACAGACTGTCGTTACTGAGTGTTTAAAGACTTTTAAGTTTCTTTAAAGAAGGAAAAACTGTTAATGTTTTATTATAACCATAAACTGCTCTAATGAAACTGATGATTAACGTGTCTTTAAATATTGTCAGTCTGAAAATTATTTTAAAACTTCATCAGACTTTAAAAACCTAAACTATGTTTTCCTAAATAACAGGAATAAATATTCTCATGTTTAAAGGATCATATTTATGTTCTGTGTTAATGTTTTACATCTGTTTACATTTTGATTTACACAGATTTTATTTTTTTGTTTGCACACGAGTTTTAAAATTGGACTCGGCACCTTATCAGTCATATTAAGTATAAACGTATTATTATTCATATTTTATTAAACTAAATATTTGTGTATAAATATATATTTTCTTCATTTAATGGCCTCCTAATCTTTTTTTGTGCTCATTTTTCTTTAGAAGTCCACGTGGCTGAACTCTTTATTCTGAAAAAGGTAAAAAAAGAAGGAACATGAGGATAAAAAGGGGATTAATAAGTAAATTACAAATATACAGAGAATGTCTTTCTTCCTTTTACTCTTGTAATCTTCTTGTTTTCCACTAGGTGGCAGCATGGACACATTAACTGCCCTCCGTGCTGCTTTGTGTTCAGGTTTGACAGGTTAAGTTTCGTCCTCCAGGTGCAGACAGACAGACAGACAGACAGACAGGTGACAGCTAACAGACACAGTAGTGGTCGACAGAACAAGGCAGCAGTGATTGATGTAGAAAACCAACGTCCAGACCTCAGGGGTCATCAGAGGACTTGGTGCTCTGAGTCCCCAAACAGATCCCAGGAACCACCTCAGAGAGTTCTGTTCAGAAAAGCACAGTCATAGAAACAGGTAAGATACTACATAGAACCCTCAGAGAACTCTGGTAGAGGACAGGAGGTCCCAGGTCTCTGGTAGAGGACCTGAGGTCTCTGGTAGAGGACAGGAGGTCTCTGGTAGAGGACCTGAGGTCTCTGGTAGAGGTCCCAGGTCTCTGGTAGAGGACCTGAGGTCTCTGGTAGAGGACAGGAGGTCCCAGGTCTCTGGTCTCTGGTAGAGGACCTGAGGTCCCAGGTCTCCGGTAGAGGACAGGAGGTCCCAGGCCTGTGCCTGTACTCGTCCCGTCCCTGGACTAGTCCCGTCCCTGTACTTTTACTGGATCTAAAGACAGTCACCTGTTCAGATTTATTTACACACTGACTGATGTTTATTAGGACATACGTCCATCATTAAGACTGAACAGGATTTGTTTACGTTTTTATTGGCAACAATTTGTTTAAATACTTAATAATATGATGAAGTTCTAAAACACTTTGATTAAAACTCTTTACTTACAGTTTCTCATGTATACGTGTTGTACTCCCGCCATGAAAGACAAAACAGATGAAAACAATCAGCTGTTTGGAACGCTGGCAGTGAATCTGTGTTCTCATAAACTTTAGTTTTTATTTCATTGGATCAGTTATTTTATCAGCTCAGCGTGTTGTAATTAAAAGTAAACTAGAAGTTTTAAAGCTTCCTTTCTACTGTTTGCTTTGTGCTGTAACATGATGAGAGCTGGTCATAAATGTTGCCATGGCAACAGCATGGCGCCCAACAGAAGGGCCGGGGAACGCCAGCATCGACCTGTCTCCAAGTCTTTGACATGTGAACCACGTGTGTCACGGGTCAGTACAGCTCATAGGTTCCAGGTCTCTGGTTGGGTTAACGTCTCCTTGTCTCGACTCACCTGAGGTGAGACGGGCAGGTTTTAGGTTTGGAGGCTTGTGTCAAGAGCTGACGATTATTGGTAATTGATTTACTGGTATACTCAATCAATCCCTCTACAGTTAGAACATCAGAACCATGAAGGTCCTTTTAGAAAGTTCTACAAACTGGAACCAGGACTTCTTGTAATGGGTCTTAGATTCTGCTTCAGAGGAGGAACTTTTAATGTCTCTGGTGTCTGATGATAACACAACTCCAACTTGTCCAACAGCTGTTCAGTGATCCATCCAGGAGACTTCTGGACAAAATGTAATCTGTTAAAAAAAACATGCAGAAATATAAATATTAAAAAAATGGCTGAATGGATGAAGTGGATCCTGGAGCTTATGGACCAGCAGAGACCTGGAGGACTTTCTATGTTCAGCATCTGAAGTGGAACCGATGAGTGAAAGTACCAACACAGACAGCTGGTTTATGAAGCATGTAACTGATTTGATCCAGCAGGAAGTTTCATTTGGTTTGCCGCAGTAATCTGGTTTAAGTGTGAATACAACCAGGTTCAGTTCAGCTGTGGAGGATTGGATTACTGCTCTCCACCAAATACAAAAGAAACCTTCAACTTTCATCACCTTTTTAATCTGATCACTTTTCTTTCACAGTTTTCTAACTTTTTCGGAAGCTGTTGTCGTTTTTTCCTTCCCGTTTCTCTCCCTCTTTCCTTCACTCCTCCTCTTTCTGTCTGTCTTTTCTCTTTGCTCAGTGAGTCGCACTAAATCCTATTGTGATGCTAAACTGATTTTCGGAAGAGACAGACGCGCAGAGAGAGAAAGGAGAGACTTCGCATTTGTGTTTCAGAAGCTTCGTTCATCTCGTCAGCTTTGATCCACCTTCTTTCAAACATTTTGCCCCTCGGTTCGGACCGTTCGGCTGGTTTCGGTCTGGTGTTGGAGTCTCACCGCCGGATCATCTGCCGCTTCTCTGCGCCTCTGGAATGCACTTTGCAGGAAACGCGCAGAAGTTTCCTGAACACCTCCTGCTTTCTGTTTTCCTCTGCGAGGATCTAAATGAATGAAGGAAATGTGCTCTTAAAGGATTTATTGTTTACTGCACTTTGCTCTTCCACACCGCAGCCAAGCTGAGGACAGAGGAGCCCGGAGACAGCGCGTCCTCCGCGGGCCGGGCATGGAGAGCCAAGGCCGGGCAGGGCTCCAGCCGGCGGGAGGAGGAGATGCAGGCGGCTGGGTGCTGGTGGAGGCCCGACTGCAGGGAGGAGCGCCGTGGGGGTTCACCCTGCAGGGGGGCCTGGAGCGTGGAGAGCCGCTCATCATCTCCAAGGTGGGTGACAGGAAGCAGAACGTTAATTCCTCCATTTAAACTGTACAAAAGTTAGTGAGTTAAAAGTTTCTGAATCAGTTCATCGAGTTATCCGTATTTCAGCTGGTTGTTTCTCTAAAAACAATAAATCTGAGATCTCGGGATTAAACCATTCCGTTTCCCGAAGGACGTTAGATTCTGTAAACTGAACAGAAAGTTTTATACAAACAACAAACAGATTTTCTCCTAGTTGGAAAGTTTTAGACACGTGGAGGTTTTAATGAGTTCAGATTTAATATTTTTTGTGATCACACAGACCCTCACCAGCTGTTGAATATTAATTTTTATGGGACATGTGAAAGTATAAAGACTGGATGTGACTGTGATGATGTCACGAGTCATTTAAAGCGTCACAGAAACCATCAGCTCTGACTGCATCATGCTTCTTCTGTCCTTAAAACCATCCTGGCCTCATTTTATTTAAATGCAAATCACCAGCTGGTGTGAGTTTGTGGAGGATATTCTGGGATGGAAGCCCAATGGTTGTAAAATAGGACAAGAATGTGAATAATGTGTTTTCCTGGGTGCTTTTAAACAATCCTGCTTTTATTTTGAACTGTTCTTTGATCAGTTTGAGGTTGTTTGTTGTTGCTGGTTTGGCCTCAGATTATTTTTTGTCTTTCTCTTTATTTGCTGTTGGAGTGTTTGGCTGGAATATAAATGTTGCAACAAGCTTTTTGTTTTCACTTTGTTTCAGTTTTTGTTTTTATCAGTAACTGTAACAGTTTGTGAGTCAGACGTCTTCATTGACCCGTTCTGACAACTTCTGCTTGTTTATCACAAGATGTGAAAGATCACGATGAAAGTTTGAGTTAATCCCAGAATTTAAATTCAGTTTACTGATTTTTAATGGGTGTTAATCTCTGATTTAATAACTCATGTCAAATCAAAATCAAAAATCAAATCAAAAATACTTTATTAATCCCCGAAGGGAAATTCAAGTGTTGTTGTAGCTCAGTTATTCTTCAGGGAGCCATAGAGAGTTCTAGGTGTGGACAGGAAGGATCTCCTGTAGAGGGTTCTAGCTGTGGACAGGAAGGATCTCCTGTAGAGGGTTCTAGCTGTGGACAGGAAGGATCTCCTGTAGAGGGTTCTAGCTGTGGACAGGAAGGATCTCCTGTAGCGGTCTGTGCTGCAGCGGATTATGAAGAATCTTCTGACTGAAGACACTCTGTTGTTGAGTTACTGTGTTCTGAAGAGGATGATGAGGGTTTTCCATCATGTTCTTCATCCTCCTTTGGACAATCAACTCAAGAGACTCCAGTTCAGTCTCCAGGACAGAATCAGTCCTCCTTATCCATCTGTTCAGCCTCTTCCTGTCACTTGCTCTGATGCTCCGCCCCCAACAGGTGACTGCAGGTGTGATCAGCTGACAGACTCCT
>SSNP01000129.1:518672-537856 GCA_006937955.1 Pachypanchax playfairii | reverse complement strand
GACCACTTCAGAGTATCTGTCTGTCTGTCTGTCTGTCTGTCTGTCTGTCTGTCTGTCTGTCTGTCTGTCTGTCGTAGAGCTAGATAACTGTAAATATAATATTGTATAATACGTTGTTTATCAGTGAGGTTCCAGCTGCAGACGGCGTTCTCAGGCTCCGCCCTCTCTGGGCATGCCGCTCTCAGGTTTCTTCTGGTTGACACATGCACAGATCTTTACTCATAGTCTCATTTGCATAATCTAATTTTGGATTATGTGTGACCTTAATTCGACCCTGGTCCTAATATGTTGAACAAAAACAACAAAACCTCTAAAAACAAACTACATTTAGAAGATTTTAAAATATTGTTTGTTTTTATCTGAACCTGAGCAGAGTGCTCGGGCGTCAGACCGCTACTCGGATCTGCTGCTATGTGTTTTTGGGGCGGCGGGATGTTGTTATCTGTCCTACTATTCATCCTACTATCTTTCTGTCTATGAACAATTTCTATCTGGTTTATTTTGGATTTCTGTCAGATGATGTTTTGCTGACACGGCAGCATTATTAAGATATGAGCTCATACTTTAATCCAGCTCTAGTTCTGAATATCTGGGACTAAATTTGGACCAGATTCATTTTGTTCTTGTCACTTAATGTTTTAACACAAAACAACTGATAATGTATCAAATAACAGTCACTTTCCAGAAGTTTCAACTCTTGTTGCATAATCTGAACATGTAACATGTTTAAACAGTTTTTATATTTACTGGTTAAACTTAATGTATCAGTTAAAATCCATAACACAAGCAATCTGTTGTGCATCTTGAGATTTAACTTTATTTGAACTAAGTTGGGGGTTTTGTGTTTTTTGTTGTTCTTCATTAACTGAAAATATTTTCCTGAATCTTCACTGATTAGTGTGGTATGTTGTTACAGTCATGGTAAGAACACGCTGAGCTTTTCTGTT
Source organism: Pachypanchax playfairii (assembly GCA_006937955.1). NCBI lineage: Eukaryota > Metazoa > Chordata > Actinopteri > Cyprinodontiformes > Aplocheilidae > Pachypanchax > Pachypanchax playfairii. Next base: position 536,909 of record SSNP01000129.1, on the reverse strand, counting down.
TAGATATTTCCATCTGCAGGATAATAAATTTCAGCTGGAATACCAAACGTACTGACACACACACTGTCGGATCCTTCACCGAGTGTCTCTGACGACCTTATTTGGGTATATTTGTTCTTGTAAAAGACAAACAGCGTAGATGTTCTCCATCCTGCAGAGGCCAGAAACAGCTCAAATTAGCTTGTTTTTACAGAAAATGTCCACATTGGCTTTTTGTTTGCAGCTTATATTTTTTTGTTAATTCTTTTGTGATATTTTCTTTGTGGGAATGCATTTAAAACAGACTCGTCTTTGTAACCTGGCCTTGCACAATTGTTTTGTCTTCAGTTGGAGCTGCTGTGTGTGGGCTGCAGCACATCGGGGTTTTTCTGAGAAGGAACACATGTTGTAATTCAGAGGAGGGCCAAACACACCCTTCTAAAAATTCTTGCCAGTTGTTTTAACATTCGAAGAGTCCCAGGTGGGCGGGGCTTATTGTTTCAGAACAGAAAACAATCAGCCCGCAGTCACATGGTGTTAGATAGTTTTAACCTCAGTGTTCTGATCTGTATTTACAGGTTAGTTAGTTCAGGTTTACATTATGAATTAATCAGTTACAGGAACCAGGAAATCTCCACATCAAAAACAAGAGAAGGAAAAAATGAAGACAGTTATTATATTTCACAAAACAGGAGCAGGTATAAGCACATAGCTGCTTTAATAAAAGTAGCTGCACTGACAAAGAAAAAACTAACACAAAATATTGTTCTACCAAGAAAAAACAATCCAATCCAACGTATACAGAATCTTACATGTTCTGAAGCTTCCAGAAACATTGAAATCCTTAAAGCCGCTTCAGTTAAAGACAAAATAAGTTTTTATATTTAAATAAATCAGTTAACAGTTAGAATGACACATCAGCCAAAATTTTTTCAATCGTAAATAAAAACGTTGGTTTCGGTACATCTGGAGAGGAATGTACAGAAAATTCTTTAATAATTAATACGAGGTGGAAATATTAAGTGAAATATGTAACGAGGCTCTATAAGCATCAGGAAATCCCATCTGAAGATGTTTATTACACCGCAGACAGGCTGTTAATAAAAGACCCAACAGGCTTTAAAAGGACACCTAGTCCAATTCTTTTATTTCAAAATAAAATGGTAAAAAATATCTTCAGATCCTTTTTTAAATAAAGCAGTAAATTCATAACAGCTGCTGAAAAACAGAAGAATCAATGCTGAGAAAATATTCACACATGAAGGAAGTGTTCAGTCCCAACCACGTGACTTAAGACCATGACGGGTTTTTATTATCTTATTCTGAAGGAGAGAACAAAACAATGTGGCCTTGACGTGGACGCTGATGATAAACAGTTAGTGGAACATTCTGATGCTGCGACACGCTGACAGGCTGTTAACGGCCTCGCTGTCAGCTGTGATACGGAGGCACGTCACGCTGATACCAGTGTGTGTCACAGCTGATCCATCATCACCTCAGACAGCATGTTCTGAACAACGTTCCTCCTGGTTTGTTCCTCCTGGTTCCAAACAGTGGTGGTAAGATCTTTTAAAATTCTAACGTACCAGGATGGAGAAACCGTCTGGTTCTCACCACATCTGTAAAGAATTTAAAGTTTGGTTGTGTTGAGAAGTGATGGCGTTACAGCTGATTGGATGACTTTGAGGTCAGTGGCGTCATCCCGACCTGTAGAAGTTGATCAGTTGGACATCCAGTTTTACAGACGTCCATGTTCTCTGAAGGACTCGGGATTCTCTCTGAAGGTTTTTTTTTTAAGGATTGTTGGACTCAGAAACTTCATGTTTATTACAGTTATTCTGTTCCTGTCAGTTCTGTTGGTAGAGACTCCAGTTTGAGATTATTATTACAAACCAAATCAGAACAAACATGATCTCAGAGTTTTATAAAGAAAATAAACTGATTAAACTCATCCTAAACTAAACAATTAAATACATTTTAATCAAAGTCCAACAGAATCCTGGTTTAATTCACCTATTGGTTTTGGTTCTTCTCTCTGGTTTTATTATATTTACAGTGGGGCAAAAAAGTATTTAGTCAGCCACCAATTGTGTAAGTTCTCCCACTTAAAAAGATCAGACAGGCCTGTAATTTTCATCATAGGTATACCTCAACTATGAGAGACAAAATGAGGAAAAAAAATCCAGAAAATCACATTGTCTGATTTTTAAAGAATTTATTTGCAAATTATGGTGGAAAATAAGTATTTGGTCAATAACAAAAGTTAATCTCAATACTTTGTTATATAGCCTTTGTTGGCAATGACAGAGGTCAAACGTTTTCTGTAAGTCTTCACAAGGTTTTCACACACTGTTGCTGGTATTTTGGCCCATTCCTCCATGCAGATCTCCTCTAGAGCAGTGATGTTTTGGGGCTGACGCTGGGCAACACGGACTTTCAACTCCCTCCAGAGATTTTCTATGGGGTTGAGATCTGGAGACTGGCTAGGCCACTCCAGGACCTTGAAATGCTTCTTACGAAGCCACTCTTCGTTGCCCGGGTGGTGTGTTTGGGATCATTGTCATGCTGAAAGACCCAGCCACGTCTCATTTTCAATGCCCTTGCTGATGGAAGGAGGTTTTCACTCAAAATCTTACGATACATGGCCCCATTCATTCTTTCCTTTACACGGATCAGTCGTCCTGGTCCCCTTGCAGAAAAACAGCCCCAAAGCATGATGTTTCCACCCCCATGCTTTACAGTAGGTATGGTGTTCTTTGGATCCAACTCAGCATTCTTTCCCCTCCAAACACGACAAGTTGAGTTTCTACCAAAAAGTTCTATTTTGGTTTCATCTGACCATATGATGTTCTCCCAATCCTCTTCTGGATCATCCAAATGCTCTCTAGCAAACCGCAGACGGGCCTGGACGTGTCCTGGCTTCAGCAGGGGGACACGTCTGGCACTGCAGGATTTGAGTCCCTGGCGGCGTAGTGTGTTACTGATGGTAGCCTTTGTTACTTTGGTCCCAGCTCTCTGNCATCTGAAGATGTTTATTACACCGCAGACAGGCTGTTAATAAAAGACCCAACAGGCTTTAAAAGGACACCTAGTCCAATTCTTTTATTTCAAAATAAAATGATAAAAAATATCTTCAGATCCTTTTTTAAATAAAGCAGTAAATTCATAACAGCTGCTGAAAAACAGAAGAATCAATGCTGAGAAAATATTCACACATGAAGGAAGTGTTCAGTCCCAACCACGTGACTTAAGACCATGACGGGTTTTTATTATCTTATTCTGAAGGAGAGAACAAAACAATGTGGCCTTGACGTGGACGCTGATGATAAACAGTTAGTGGAACATTCTGATGCTGCGACACGCTGACAGGCTGTTAACGGCCTCGCTGTCAGCTGTGATACGGAGGCACGTCACGCTGATACCAGTGTGTGTCACAGCTGATCCATCATCACCTCAGACAGCATGTTCTGAACAACGTTCCTCCTGGTTTGTTCCTCCTGGTTTGTTCCTCCTGGTTCCGAACAGTGGTGGTAAGATCTTTTAAAATTCTAACGTACCAGGATGGAGAAACCGTCTGGTTCTCACCACATCTGTAAAGAATTTAAAGTTTGGTTGTGTTGAGAAGTGATGGCGTTACAGCTGATTGGATGACTTTGAGGTCAGTGGCGTCATCCCGACCTGTAGAAGTTGATCAGTTGGACATCCAGTTTTACAGACGTCCATGTTCTCTGAAGGACTCGGGATTCTCTCTGAAGGTTTTTTTTTAAGGATTGTTGGACTCAGAAACTTCATGTTTATTACAGTTATTCTGTTCCTGTCAGTTCTGTTGGTAGAGACTCCAGTTTGAGATTATTATTACAAACCAAATCAGAACAAACATGATCTCAGAGTTTTATAAAGAAAATAAACTGATTAAACTCATCCTAAACTAAACAATTAAATACATTTTAATCAAAGTCCAACAGAATCCTGGTTTAATTCACCTATTGGTTTTGGTTCTTCTCTCTGGTTTTATTATATTTATTTTGTTCTTTCAGTTTTTTTCTATTTGAGTTCGATCAAAGAAATTCTACAGTTTAATCTACTTCCTGTTTTATTTTGTAGAGGTGACCTCATTTGGTTGAATTTACTTCCTGTGTTGATCTCACACCAGGTCTGTTACTGATTAGTTCATCAGCACGACTTTCTCCAACTTTTTACTAGCGAGTTTTGTTTGTTTAATTTTGTCACAGGTTAGAATTATTTTGGGGGAGTTTTGTTGTTTTTGATTTTTGTTCAAATAAAAGTATCTAGTTGAGAAGACCTGAGCGTGACGTTCTGCCCTACAGTGGCCCTGCTCATGCTGCTCGTGGTGATTGTTACCCAGAACAATATAAACATTATATAAGCTGCTACAGGGACTTTGAGTCAACATGATGCCTCCAGTGAAGAAGTGGGTCGTTTTGGGGACAGAGGAAGTGAAGCTAAGCTCACTGAGCTTACAGAGATCTGGTTTAATGGTCCTTCATCCACAGCAAATGTTCATGTGTTACGTTCACTGCACCACTTTCTCAGGAAGTGTTTGTGTTTACAGGTGGAGGAGGGCGGTAAGGCGGACAATTTGGAGCGACCTCTGCGGGTCGGGGATGAAATGATCATCATTAACGACGTGGAGCTGAGCGGATACCGACAGGAAGCCATCGCTCTGATCAAAGGATCATACAAGACTCTGACGCTCACCGTTCGCAGGTACAGACCCGATGTGTGAGAGAACAGGTGAACAGCTTGGCCTTTATTTAGGGCACTCCTTCAGGAATCATCAGTTAGAGTTATTTTACAGATGTTTTTAAGGGAAATCAACCCTGAAACTAAAAGAATAACAACATGTTCACTGTTAATGGAGAAATATTTACACAAGATTTACCCCGATAGTCCCACCATGAAACAGTGTGAGTTAAATGGGATTCACCCAGCGTCTGGTACGGGACTCCACCTGGTTCCTGCATCACCACACCTGAAGAAACGTTGGTTGTTAAGGGTGAAGCTGAACATTCTGCTGTCATTTAACCTCCAGTTACAAAATACAGCTNCCCGGTGCTTCAGTAAAGAGTTAAAATCCTCCCGGTGCTTCAGTAAAGAGTTAAAATCCTCCCGGTGCTTCAGTAAAGAGTTAAAATCCTCCGGGTGCTTCAGTAAAGAGTTAAAATCCTCCCGGTGCTTCAGTAAAGAGTTAAAATCCTCCCGGTGCTTCAGTAAAGAGTTAAAATCCTCCGGGTGCTTCAGTAAAGAGTTAAAATCCTCCCGGTGCTTCAGTAAAGAGTTAAAATCCTCCCGGTGCTTCAGTAAAGAGTTAAAATCCTCCCGGTGCTTCAGTAAAGAGTTAAATTAGTGATACATGTTGGAACTCAGTGTGTTTCAGTTAATCTATTTAATGAAGTAGATTTCCTTCTCATCGTCCTGGTCAGTCATTAATAAGATCGCTGATCTTCATATGTGACAAACTTTTGTTAATTATTGGATGAAAACAGCTGATTTGGGGATTTTTTCTTCAGAAATATTTCTGAAGCTGTTTTCCTACTTTCAGATGACGTCATGGAAGGACTCTGTTACATTAATGTGAAACAGGCAGATTTAACTTCCACAAATCCACAATAAGAAGACTTTGGGATCAAACTAAACAAATTGAGACTGAATTAAAACAGCCGTCCCGTGTGACTCGGCTGGATCTGCACTGTGATACTCTCACACGGGCTTAAATTATTAATCCAGCCTTTTCTTGTACATCCTGGTACCTTTGGTCTTCTTTAACAGTCTAAACTCTGTGAATTATTCACTTCAACATGAAACATGAAATCTGATGTGGATCTAGGAATGTCATCGGTTTGAAGGATTCAGAAATTAAACAACAGATTGTTGTTTTTATAAACAGATTCCTTGTAAAACCGACATCCAGTTTATGGATGAATATCAGCTGTTGAATGTGTTGCAGAGTGTGAGACCTTCAGAATGAGCCACCAGGTTTCAGGTGCAGTGCCAGGTGTGTGTTTGGGTTTAAGGTGTGACTGTGAGCCGAGCTGCTGCTTCTGTTACTGAAAGACACGAGGAAGCTGAAACACACTGCAGGACTTTAGACTCTGTGGCACAGGTGTGAAGCACACCTGCCACTGTGGGAGGGTGGGACTACAGAGGAAAGGTAAAAACAGAGCAGCAGCCGTGGCGTTTTGGTCTGATCTGCTTCCTGTAGGGATCTGATGGGGAACAGCGAGACGTCACCTGGACGCAGGTTTGTTTTTTCCAGAGTAGTTTTATGATTTTAGTAACGGATCAGCTGGAAGTTTGAACACCGAACTGAAGCTGGCAGGCTGCAGCCACGTGCACGGAGTCGTGCAACAAGTCTGCAGCATGCTCACCTTCATGTTCACGTGTTCACCTGAAAGCTCTGGATGCTTCCTGTTATTCTGCAGACAGATGGCTGATCCATTTCTCCAGTTTTCTGTGTCAGAACCAGTTTGTTAATTATTCACCTGATTGTGTTTGTCTTCAGTCGCTGCGTGAGGAAATCAACAGGATTAATTTTCTCTGACTTTGGAGGGTTTGTGATGAGTTTAAACTTTAGAATTAAGTGTTTAGATTTAGAGATTTCTGCAGTGTGGAAGCAAATAAAAAGCTCAAATAACTCAACAACATTAACGTTAAACAAACAGAATCTTTTTTAGCTTTCAGTAAAAATGTTTTATTTTTATTTCTATAATACTGTGAAAAAGTCTTGATCTTTTCCACATTATTTATTCACTCAGACTTTCTTATAATCTTTGAAAGTGATTTGTTCTGTGGAATCGGTTGACTTCCGTTAGTTTGGAAGCTGCACAGTGGAGCAGTTGTTAGCACAGCAAGAAGGTTCTGGGTTCGACTCCCACTTTGGGCTTTTCTATTTGAGTTATTGTGTTCTCTCAGTGCATGTGTGGGTATTCTCCAGCTGGTCCAGTGAACACATGCGCGTTCCTCCTTGTGTCTCTGAACAGGATCAAACTGGTTTAGAAAATGGATGAATTAGTGTCTCGATGCAGGTTTGTTGATGAGATGTGTTTTAGCTTAAAGAGTGTGTTCATGTGTGGATTTTAAGCCTCAGTCACAAACCAACTCATTGTTCGCGTGAATCTCCCGTTTCCTACAAAATCTGGAGTTTGTGAACATACATGGAGGCTCTGGTAGGTGATTTTCTGTCGTACGCTGGCTGCAGAGTTCTTGTTCTCTTCATGCGGGTGTGTTGGAACCTTCTCTGGAACTCCTTTAACAAACTGTCACACTGTTCTGCATCATGAAAAATAAGACGCCAGTGTAATTGTCTGGAAACAACAGCTTTTTGTAAAAGTCTATTTCATGTCCTTAGTTAAAACCCACAGTCCTCTACAATGTTAGAAGTAAATAAAAAGTAAATGATCCCTGATCTTGGTGCTCAGGTTGTTTGGAAGGTGTTCTTATGTACAGGGTCACAAACACTAGATTCTTATAAGGCTGTATTAGGGAGACCATAGGAAACAGTCCAAAACCTGTTCATAGCGTTTGCAGCTGTTCATATGAGTCATTGATAAAACCCTTAAAACAATCATTACATGAACTACAACTTATTGACTTTTGGATTCAACCAAATTCAAGATGCAGCAGTAAAGATTAGCAAAAGCAAAAATGACTATAAGTCAGTCGGTTTAACAGGCGCTGAGATAAAATGTTATGTTCTAGTAATAAACACATATCCTGAGTGATAACAGACCACTCCCACTTATTATTAATTATCAAAATTTGACCAAAAACATAATAACTCCATTGTTTTTCAATAGAAGATGATTTTAGTTTCAAACTATTGTTCCTTCAGGGATTTGGGCCTTTTAATATTCTAATGAGGGTTTAACTTTCTTTCACTCTCTCTGTTGTATCACCACCTCTCGGTCGAGCAACAGCTCCTCAGAGATAATAAAGATTTATTGAAGTGAATTTATGGTTCTTACCTCCCGACAACAAAGTCTCTTTATGTGTCTGTCCCGCTTCTGTTCAGCTGTCGGTATAAAGGTGTGTGTGATTTTAACAGGTAATCACTGGGTTTAGTGTTGGGATTGACAGTGTGTGTGTGTGTGTGTGTGTGTGTGTGGGTTTGTATTTCTGACCTCCTGGGGACCCGTTTCCTGACTTTTACTATCTTTCTGGGGTCCGAGGGTTCTTGTGGGGACCGAAGCCTGGTCCCCATGAGGGGGACTCCCCTTTTTAGGGTTAGGGGTTAGGTTTATAGGTATGGTGTGAATAGAGTTTTAGTTAGTCTTAGGGTTAGTTATAGATCAGTAATGGTTAAGGTTAGGAAAAGGGTTTGGGTTAGGTATAAATCTAGTTACTAAAATCAATGGAAGTCAATGGACGGTCCCCATAAGGATAACAAAACAAACTTGTGTGTGTGTGTCTTCCATCCTCATTGTCAGATGCACAAAAGGTGAGTGATGTCACAACAAACACACCTTTCAGACTTCCTCACTCACTACACCTGTTCATCCATTTCCTTCATACCAGCCAGCGCTTGCTCTGATTGGTGCATTCAGGAAATCGCTGATTGGCTAAAATCTAAAATGATTAAAGAGTTGAACTCACCTGAACATCCAAACACACATTCATCTCACTGAGAGAAAAAGAAATGCCAGAGGTGATAATATGGCAATCTGAAGACGAAGCAGGAGCTGCCTGTCAGAGCTGTGAGTGTCTTCAAGTGTCTGTGTCGAAACTATTTAGGAACAAAAACTGGTTCTTTATTTTAGGATTTTCGTAACCTGGATTACCGAGAATCTACTCCAGCATCAGGAGTTTAACTTTCATTTTTGTGCTTGTTGAGGCTCTTAAAGTTCATCTCATTTGAGATATCGGCCCTTAAAAAGCACCTTGTTTATTTATTCAGCTAATGTTCTTTAACTTAACTACATCAACATGGACTGATCCAGTTCACATCTGAGATTTGTGGTTCTGCAGAGCTTTAATGTTAAATGTACTAGAAAACAGAAGGGATGTGATCCTGTGTATCGTCCAGCTAGCTAACGCTAATGGCTACATGTTTATAACTCACAGTCTGTATAAAAAAAGGTTTTATTCACTTTTATTGAAACTTAACATTGTTTATTAGAACATGGACTAAGTTCTGCTTAGCCCCACTGACAGATTTTATGGCAACAAAACATGTGAGTTTATTTCCAACCCTGGACGGGTCACCTGTCCATCACAGGACCACATGCAGAAACACAACCACACACACCTGCAGACAATTTAGATTTATCAGTTAATCTCAAATATTTTTCTGGCCTGTGGGAGGAAGCAGCGTATAGAATAATATTTTTACATGTAATTTGAACTCAATAGAACTTCTCACATCAATACGTGTTGAATTATTTATATAGTTGTATTTTTTTCTTGGGCAGCTTCGGTCTTCCGTAGAGGTTGTATACAATCCGCCGTGTGTTGCTTTGTTTCTGTTCATTACTTGTTAATACTCCCGCTCTGCATCTTGCAGCTGGTGTTTCTTCTCCGGTCTTCATTGAGCAGCCGTCTCTGCTTCGCTGGTGTTTTGTTACATGTAAACAATTTTATTCCTTTTGAGGCAGATAAACACAGGAGCAATGTGAGATTCCTGCTGGCTTGTGTTTTCTGTATTGTTAGTCAGCACAGAGTCTTAATTCGCTGCTTGGTTGCATTCCTGTTTAAGGCTGAAATATGTTCGTACTGAGGCGGGACCTTTCATCCAGGCCAAACACCTCTGGGTTTCTGTCCACACCCCAAATCCACATATAACAGATGTGTATGGGAGCAATATTTTAATTAAAAAAATCTATATAATATAAATTCATACTAATCAAATACAATTTGATTCAATTTATTGAGTTTAGTCTAAATGTATCTGTCCTTATTTCAAACTATATACGTGTCAGAATCAAGTTTATTTGGTCAAGTATGTTACACAAGGAATTTGGTTCCGGTTCACTTTAATATAATATACAATTTAATTTATATCAGATCAATTCAATAACATTTTAATTAAATACTACATGATATATTTAAATTATACTTGATATTATAATAATCTTAAAGACATTTTGGGATGTTTGAATATGAGCTGAAACATTTTGTATATTATTGACCCAAACGAATGTTTAACCAGTGTTTGTTAATGTGTTGCATCAGTCTGTTATTGTTTTTATTTCTGGAATCAGGCGTTTACATGAGCTTCGTTTGGTTTTAACTGTGTGACTCAGACAAAATATAAATCAGGTTATGAAACAGGAATATTGTCCAAACACTTAATAACACAACAGGTTTCTCTCTGTTATAGTTTTTTTATAGTTTTATTTTATTTATGATTAACTTCATTATAACAACATAACATGGATACAAGCTTCTACATTTATTCAATAAAATACATCAGCAGGTTACAGATAGAGCTTCTTGAGTTACAGGAGAGTGTTAGAACTTTCTGGTCTTTGAAGTTAATTTCATCATCAAAAGGGAGTTTTTTGTTCTAAAAGACAGTTTAGAAATAGTATCTTCATGTAATCCATATCAGTAAGTATTTGACGTCGGGACTTATTGACATTTGAAACTTCTTTATTATTTCTGATTTGAGTTGTTTATGTTTTGTCTCGTAGTGTTTTACTGTTGCTGGTTTAGTTTCAGTGGAAAGTATGAACAAAAATAAGTTTATCCATTACGGATTAAACGTTCTTTTTTTTTCAAAAGTACCATCCTTTCTTTTTTCCTCCATCTCTCCATCACACCTGTATTTTCCTTCATGATCTCTGGGTTATTTTATTTTCTCTTCCTGTCGGTCTTTTTCTCTACATATAACTCGACTCTCAAACTCTCGTCTGTCGGTATCTCAGATTTCACTCTGAGTTTAATTCACATGCTGTTGGTCAAGTTTTTTCATCAACACTATTGTAAAGGCTGCAAAAGTCGTATAAGTTAAAACAAAAACTCCCTTTTTTTTATATATCTTTTTTGTTTGCTCTCGGTCGGGGTCCATAAGGACGGGTTCTGGTTCTGGATCTGGTAAATTGAATTTTACAGACGTCCTAATTTACTTAATTGTTCATAAATAAGGATGTAACATTACTCCATGTTTGTTTGGTGATTCTGTGTAAAAACTACTGAAGAGCTGAAGTTTATCTTAAATCTACTCTTAAATATCTCGGCTATCATGTGAAAATATTCTGACCAAGTCGTGTTCAGTACGTTCAGCTCAGTGTATTTAAAGATAAATTCTGTTTGTCTTGGAAAGAGAAAATGAAAAGTGCCCTTGAGCTCCATGTTTTTGTTTTTTTGACCCACATTTATGCAACAATCACTCATTCCTGTATCTACAGTTTTATTTTCCTTCTCAGATAGTTTTGGTCAGTAGATATGGATCTTATCTTACATGATGAAAAGGACTGACATGTCTTCAGCATGTTTCCAGACAGTAACGTGTCTCTCCGACTGCAATGAGACACATCAGTCCAGTTTGACACAAATACACAAACATTCAGTTGATTAAAGCAGATTCTTTCTCCAGTGACACAAACTGAACTGTAGTATAAAAACTTTTAACTTGTTTACATTTTACTCTCCAGTTCAGCTGGTTTTAGCGGAGCAGATCGAGGGAACCTCAGAACTAATGACTAGTTAACAGGTTTCAAGTCTGAGAGACAAAAACTGGACTGAAAACAAGCAGAAACTTCAGGAAGTCTAAAGATTTAGAATATTTGAAGATATTCTGGTTCCCTGGAAGAGACATGTTTTATTTGTATACATTTACATTTAAATTAGAATATATCTGTTAAGTTTTTCTCACACTTGTGTATCTGTAAGTTAACCCCCCCCTTCCCACACCATCTATCTGTCTTTGTCTTCTTCCATTCACCTCCAGTGACTCTCTGTCTTTGTGCTCTTTTGTTGCTTGACGTAATCAAGCTGAATGAATGTTTGAGTTTCTCTGTTTCAAACAGAAGTTCTACAGGAACAAATCCCGTCCGTTTCCACAGCAACCTCTCTGGGTTTATCTGATCCTGACGACGGTGACCAGAACCTCCATTAGCTCGACTAAACATGTTTTTAAAGGTTGATCAGAGAACGTCAGTCACCCAAAATATGTCTCTGATCATGTAGGTTTTAGCATCAGACGATGGTCCAATATGAGAGAACACCAATAAAACCAGAGTGATGATGATAAATGACATATTTAATCCATCTATCATAGATTTATTTTTAATGAACTGTTATTAGATTTTATTAATTTCTATTTAGTGATTTTGTTCCTGATTTAATTAATATAAACTGTGTGTGTGTGTGTGTGTGTGTGTGTGTGTGTGTGTGTGTGTGTGTGTGTGTGTGTGTGTGTGTGTGTGTGTGTGTGTGTGTGTGTGTGTGTGTGTGTGTGTGTGTGTGTGTGTGGGTTTGTATTTCTGACCTCCTGAGGACTAGAGGACTAGTTTCCTGACTTTTACTATCTTTCTGGGGTCCGAGGGTTCTTGTGGGGATCGAAGCCTGGTCCCCATGAGGGGGACTCCCCTTTTTAGGGTTAGGGGTTAGGTTTATAGGTATGGTGTGAATAGAGTTTTAGTTAGTCTTAGGGTTAGTTATAGATCAGTAATGGTTAAGGTCAGGAAAAGGGTTTGGGTTAGTTATAAATCTAGTTACTAAAATCAATGGAAGTCAATGGACGGTCCCCATAAGGATAGCAAAACACACTTGTGTGTGTGTGTGTGTGTGTGTGTGTGTGTGTGTGTGTGTGTGTGCGTGTGTGTGTGTGTGTGTGTGTGTGTGTGTGTGTGTGTGTGTGTGTGTGTGGGTTTGTATTTCTGACCTCCTGAGGACTAGAGGACTAGTTTCCTGACTTTTACTATCTTTCTGGGGTCCGAGGGTTCTTGTGGGGACCGAAGCCTGGTCCCCATGAGGGGGACTCCCCTTTTTAGGGTTAGGGGTTAGGTTTATAGGTATGGTGTGAATAGAGTTTTAGTTAGTCTTAGGGTTAGTTATAGATCAGTAATGGTTAAGGTCAGGAAAAGGGTTTGGGTTAGTTATAAATCTAGTTACTAAAATCAATGGAAGTCAATGGACGGTCCCCATAAGGATAGCAAAACACACTTATGTGTGTGTGTGTGAGTGAGAGTGTTAGGAGATGGAAAGTTTAATGTGACACCTGGTTCCGCCTTTTCTGGTGATTTCAAACAGTTTGTGGCTGCCGTACATTCCTGTAACCAGCTGGACGGGTTTGTTTTAATGGTCTTTTATCTGAGCACCTGTGCGTGTTTTTGTGTGCTCAGATTAAGGTTATAGCGTCTACCAGATGAACTCCACACTGGAATGTCCTCTCTTAATGATATAATCTCGGGTGTGTGTCCTTTTGTTGTGCCGTGTTGTGTATTCATCTCTGTTTAAAGGGATTGTACATTTGCTGGGTGGAGAGATCAAACTTTAAATGTTAACCGTGTTATATTTCATATTATAATAATAGTTCAAATAAAAATCTAAATAGAAATGTACATTTTTATATTTAATTATTGTAAGTTTCTTATTTTAAGAGGTTTTGGATGTGGAGGCTTTGTTCTTTCAATTTATTTAAAAATCCTCTCAATTGATTATTGTATAGATCTATATTTGTATTTGTGTTCACTGGTTGGTGATTCGCTCTTCTGTTCATAACAATAAAGAGTCTTTGTCTTTGTTTGAAGTACAAAAGGGACGTGGAGGTGAATCAGCCTCCGGGTCATCGTGACTAATGAACTCTAACCTTCTCGCTCTTGTCAGCGCCACAGCTGACCTTTGGTTGTATAGACCATTGTGATGAACAGTGTTTGATCAATGTCAAATTGTGAATGCATTGTAATGAAAACTAAGAACAGACATGCAGAATATCCTGTTTGAACCCGTCGCTCCAGAACCAAGCAGGCGTCTGTTTGGGTTGCTATGTGGTTGCTGATTAGCCAGATCTGCTCAGAGCTGGAAAATCAGGTCAGCGTGACTTCTTCTGTTGGAGGTCAGAAAATAACTAATTTCCAAAAGACGCAGAGATAAATTTTAGAGGGGTTGTTGTTTATTTTGATAGTTTCTGTTATCTGTATCTCTGCCAGCGTGTCATGTAAAGCCCTCCGACTTTAAAATAAGCTACACCAATAAATCAAATCATAACAGGAAGTCGTTTCAGGACTTGAAAACACTTAAAAACACTAACGTCTTAATGACCCATTTTGAAATCTCATTTTGAAACAAAATTTAAAACATTTGAACACTTTTTACAGCTATTTATCATTAAAATGTTAAAAGGGTTTTAACTGCTGATTATGGAAGTCACTAATAAATGAACATCTTATGGGCGGAGCTTGTTTTCGGGTTAATTTATGTATTTTGTGTCTCTGGCCCTTCAGGGAGTTCGATCCCGGATACATCGAGGAGTTTGTTGCTTCGTCAAACTCTGCACCCGCTCTTCACCTTCCTTCTCCTCCTCCTCTCTCTTTACAATTCCCACCATCAACACCACCTCCACAACAGGAAACCCCATCGTCCAATCACAAGCAGCCATGTTCAGCAGTCCAGCTACGCCTCAAAAACCGGTAAGAAGGAGCTCTAAACCTTCAACAGAATTTGGTGGTCTTCAGAATATGTAGAAGTTTTGAGTCTGAGTTCCAGGTGGTGATTTTTAATATTAATAATGTCATTCTGAACACTTTAAAAGAAGATCTACAGCATGTTGCTGCCATTGTGATGGTGGCTGTGATTTCCAGTTTTGTATTTGTTGAAACTTCAAGTTCAAGTTTATTTATATAGCGCATTTAAGAAATTTCATGAGAGCTGAACAAAGCACAAGATAAAATAAACAACGAGTGGGCTAAAAATAGAATTAAAATACAATTAAAAGCAGTTAAAAGCACAAAACTTCCCTTCAGTCTCAAAAAATCAGTTTATCTATCAGTCAGAAATCCAGCAGGATGAAACAGGAAGTGGAACTTTCACCTCTGCTTCAGGACGTCCTGTCTGTGCTTCCCTTTCTGTGTTTGATTTACTGGAGCTTCCTGTTAGAGTTTCTAACTGAGGGGTCAAACAAGAAATCACTCTCATTTCCTCAGGTTGTTATGGTAACCGCTGATTGTTGAGCTTTAACATGAGATTGAATCCTGTTTTTTCCAAAAAGTGAGTGATTCTGACTTTTATCTGTTTTAACCTCATCAGATCCTGAGATTGTTTTTATTTTACTAAAAAGTGTTTTAATTTTCTAATTTTAATTTTTTGTTTTTTAAATTTATGGGGCCTTTTAATTCAACATGGCACCAAACTAAAATCTGGGGCTCAGGAGGTAAAGCTTTTACACAAAAACAAAACATTACATCATACAACGTCCACGCTCCAGTTCAGGAAAACACAGATCTATTTAAATAACAGTACAGGTGGAACAGGTATCAGGTACGTGCAGGTGGGATGAGTTAGGAAAAGGACTGAATCAGGTTTGTGCCAGTGGAGCAGAACTCCTGAGACCTGATAGACATGATGCAGTACTGAGTATCTGCTTTGTTACACATCTGATCTCGTTTTCCACGGTGAAGTAACTCCTGACTATATCGCACATTCACTTAATTGCAGATTTTATATGCAAGCATATATTCATCACAGACAACAGTTTTTTTATTCCTGGTTCTTCAGTTGGTATAGTTTGCATGTGGTTTTGTACCCTGGAAACTGATTGGCTCAGATCAGCGTGTGGTTTTGTACCCTGGAAACTGATTGGCTCAGATCAGCATGTGGTTTTGTACCCTGGAAACTGATTGGCTCAGATCAGCGTGTAGTTTTGTACCCTGGAAACTGATTGGCTCAAATCAGCATGTGGTTTTGTACCCTGGAAACTGATTGGCTCAGATCAGCGTGTAGTTTTGTACCCTGGAAACTGATTGGCTCAGATCAGCATGTGGTTTTGTACCCTGGAAACTGATTGGCTCAGATCAGCATGTGGTTTTGTACCCTGGAAACTGATTGGCTCAGATCAGCGTGTAGTTTTGTACCCTGGAAACTGATTGGCTCAGATCAGCGTGTAGTTTTGTACCCTGGAAACTGATTGGCTCAAATCAGCATGTGGTTTTGTACCCTGGGAGCTGATTGGCTCAAATCAGCATGTGGTTTTGTATCCTGGGAGCTGATTGGCTCAGCAAAGGAGTGCAGCTTTAGCATCGTTTATTCAACATTGTGTTTCGCTGCATTGGGTGTGTTTATAAGGGCTTCAAATATATAAAAATAACCCAAGAAAAACAGCCAGTTTGTAATTGACCCATTTTTACTGTTTGTAGGAGGTTCTGGAACAGAACCACCATGAATGAGGGAGGATTACTGTAACACAATTTCAGTTTAATCCAAACTTCCTTTTATTTAACAGCACATAAGGCACTACGTTATCAGAAACAAGTACGGAACAAAAACTCAGTAAACAAGCACCCAAAGTCCAAACAAAAGCTCTGAAAGAGTATCAGAAAGTCTGAAGAACTAGATCAAGACCACTTCAAGAGATCCAAAGAAGAGGGAGGGTTTGGTGTGACTCACCTGAACTCCTCCAGCCCACCTCCACTCTGTACCCACCAGCAGTCTATAAATACTCTGCTACCGCTGCTTCATCCTAATAAGGTGGTCAACCTCAGGATGTGTGTGGTGGACATCACAACCTCACGGGGGCGGTAGTGAGCGTAGAAGTCTAGTTTTTGCAGTTTCTGTGCCTCAGCTTCATGACACATTGCAGAAGGATGATTGAGGAGCTGCTCGTCAGGTTTCAAGTTGTGTGTCAGCTGAATGTGTTTTGAACAGGTTGTTGTTGTTGTTGTTGTTGTTGTGTTCTCCACCGCTGGTCAGATAAACAGCCAGATTGGCTCCGTTCTCCCACTATTCCCCAGCCCCTCAGGCGTTATCAGATACCGCTCAGTCCAGGATGGTAGGAATGCCTGCTTCTTATTGGTCATCCAAAAACAGGAAGTGGGCCATCAGAGTCCCATGAGGCTGGGTGTTAATCTGGAGAGGACAGACTGATTTATAAACACGAGCTCTTTCGAGGATCCTTCTATTTTCTGTCCTTCTTTTAGTTCCTTAACTTTTCTTTCATTTGACTTCAGTTTCTTTCTGACATTCTTCTTTGGTTGATTCACCACATTCTTTAAAAACGACATCATGTCATTGTTTCGCAAAACACAAACACACTCTCACACACACATTTGTTTTGCTATCCTTATGGGGACCGTCCATTGACTTCCATTGATTTTAGTAACTAGATTTATACCTAACCCAAACCCTTTTACTAACCTTAACCATTACTGATCTATAACTAACCCTAAGACTAACTAAAACTCTATTCACACCATACCTATAAACCTAACCCCTAACCCTAAAAAGGGGAGTCCCCCTCATGGGGACCAGGCTTCGGTCCCCACAAGAACCCTCGGACCCCAGAAAGATAGTAAAAGTCAGGAAACTGGTCCTCAGGAGGTCAGAAAAACAAGCACACACACACACACACACACACACACACACATACTGTCCAACTGAATCAGTCTGTTTAAAAACTCACCTCACTGTCTTCAGTTTTTGTTTCCGGGCAGATCAGAGAGATTATTATGGGCTGGAGCGGTTTCCCATGGCAACAGATAAGGTCTCTGCTCATATGACACACCCTGTAGACATACAAACAAGAATGTCATCCCTTAAAACAGTTTATTTAATTTAATTTTATTGTTTTCTCTGGGATGTCTGTGTTTGATTAACGTTTAGTGCTCTTTATAATCTCGTTATAATCTCAGTAATACTGGGTAATACCGTTCTGTAGAAAATGTGCTGAACTTTTGATGGTTTTATACGTGGTTTAAAGGACCATATTTCTGATAAGTCTAACTTTGGTTAGCAAAGACCCGGTTCCTGTACAAGCACTGACAAATCAGCTGGACTCAGTAGGAGAGTTTGAATTGATTGTTTATGATTGTGGATATTTGGTTTACTCTGAGCAGCTTGATCCCTCCATTTATTTTATTTTATTTTATTTTATTTGTTGTGTATGTTACACACAAGAGGAATGTAAGTACTGCATTTAACCCCCCCATGGTGGTCTCCAATAAGATCTACCTCCGCTGGACGATTTGACAGGCGTAGTAACAGCAACTAAGGGGGCGGGGCTTGGCGAAAGGTCAGTTCTCCAAACTGAGATCACTGTGACTTCACATATGAACTAACCCTTTAAAAACTCAAAACAAAAAAAAA
>SSNP01000129.1:499107-518662 GCA_006937955.1 Pachypanchax playfairii | reverse complement strand
CACACACACACACACACACACACACACACACATACTGTCCAACTGAATCAGTCTGTTTAAAAACTCACCTCACTGTCTTCAGTTTTTGTTTCCGGGCAGATCAGAGAGATTATTATGGGCTGGAGCGGTTTCCCATGGCAACAGATAAGGTCTCTGCTCATATGACACACCCTGTAGACATACAAACAAGAATGTCATCCCTTAAAACAGTTTATTTAATTTAATTTTATTGTTTTCTCTGGGATGTCTGTGTTTGATTAACGTTTAGTGCTCTTTATAATCTCGTTATAATCTCAGTAATACTGGGTAATACCGTTCTGTAGAAAATGTGCTGAACTTTTGATGGTTTTATACGTGGTTTAAAGGACCATATTTCTGATAAGTCTAACTTTGGTTAGCAAAGACCCGGTTCCTGTACAAGCACTGACAAATCAGCTGGACTCAGTAGGAGAGTTTGAATTGATTGTTTATGATTGTGGATATTTGGTTTACTCTGAGCAGCTTGATCCCTCCATTTATTTTATTTTATTTTATTTTATTTGTTGTGTATGTTACACACAAGAGGAATGTAAGTACTGCATTTAACCCCCCCATGGTGGTCTCCAATAAGATCTACCTCCGCTGGACGATTTGACAGGCGTAGTAACAGCAACTAAGGGGGCGGGGCTTGGCGAAAGGTCAGTTCTCCAAACTGAGATCACTGTGACTTCACATATGAACTAACCCTTTAAAAACTCAAAACAAAAAAAAAACTACTTGTTGATTCTACAATAATGTGTTGAAAAGAATTTAAACCACCGTCAATCAAGTTGAAGATTTTACTTCATGTTTTAATTTATTACATCCAGACCTGGTCATCTTAAACTTTTTGGGCTAATTCAAACTCTTTAAAGAGTCCCTTCCATTAAAAACAGTGTTTCTGAGGTTTCTGTTGAATATTTTAGCTCCACAGGTGTTTTTACCTTCATAGTGGGTGAAAACAGGTCAACAACTTCTTTCAGTTTTTATCTCTCAAACTACACAGGTGGTGATAACACCCGAGTTCTCCCGAGTTTGAACGGCCTGTATCTGTTTCATCACAACTCCTTTGTTCGTTAGTATTCATCAGCTCCTGCAGTTGAAACCACACCTAGCATGCTGCTGGCTAAAAGCTGTTAGCATAAGACGTAGCAAACAGGAAGACACGACGTCTAATGTTGCCATGCACAGCGGGGCAGGAAACAGTATTCTTTGCTCTCATTGGCTAGTTTGTTAGCCATAAAATGTTTCATATTACTGGTTAATATTTAAGAAATAAACACCAAGTCCTGAAATTTGTATGAAATGGCCTCTTTAATAGAGTTGATTCTGATTCATTTTCAGTGTATTTATTGAACTTTTCGTGAGCAAGTCTCTGTGACTCACAGGAGGAAATTAAAAACCCTCCCAAACATTCTGAGACATTTTGAAACTTGCAGTTTGTTACCAACAGTCACGTGTTTTATGCACCACCAAAAGAAACGAATCAATTATCTGTTAAATCTAAATCAGTGTATGAAAAGTCTCTGAATCACAGTGATTGAGGGGAGTATCATCTCTGTAATGTATCGGATTGTTGGCGGCATATCGAGAGACGCGTCATATCGACCTGAACCAGATGCAGAACTCTTACATTTCTCACCTGAACCAGTTTAAACCAGTTTAAAGTCACATGGTTGACGGCTGACGCGTCTCTGATCTCAGTCGTTCTCAGGAGTTTTTCTGTGATGGTGATTCATCAGTGACTTGTGTTTCTCTGACAGTAACAATCTTAGTGTTCAATAAGAATCTGTTCATTGTTCACTGTAGAACCACATGCTGCATCATGAGACTCTCGCTGTGGCTTTAATATCCCACTGCAGTAATAACAGAGCTTATTCAGCCTTTCTGTTCATCTGTCCTCCTCCTCACCTCCCTTACACTTTCACCTTTTTAATTACAACCTTCTTTGAAAGTGTTTTTATTTTTGAATTAATTCTTTCAGTGTAAAACAGGAAAACTGAGTCTCTCATCCCTGTTTCATCCTCCTCCTCCTTTATCTGTCGTTCTACCATCTCTCTATCAGTCCAATCGCTGCTTCATTCCTCATAACCATACTTATCTCCCACCCTCCGTTTTCCCTCCCTGTCTTCATCACGTCTCGCCCTTCCTCCCATCTTTCTTCCTCTCCTCTCTCTCTCTTCTCAGACTTTCAGGGTCTCTCGCTCAAACATCAACAGCTGCGTTCCAGACCAACTTCTTTCAAGGATGTTTATTTCATGCTTTAATCATACGGCAGCTTAATGACACTTGATTGCTTGATTTGCTGAGGGTCTGGGGGGGGCGGCAGGACTTGCCCGACCTGCCAGTTTTACCCTGAAACCAGAGCAAAGAGGCAGATCTGAGGATGGCAGAGATCAGACGAGACTTTTCACTGGAGTTTTGATGTTAAAGATGAGTCGATAGACGTGGAAGAGACCAGAGCAGAGTGGAGATAGACAGACTGCATCATTAGAAACACGTGTAGCGCAGGTTGATCAGAGAAGGTAGTGTACAGACGAAGGTACAGCAGTAGAAGAAGGACAAAAAGGTTTGAGGAGACAGAGAAAGAGAGCAGATCAATATAACCTGGACTTTATTTTGCTGCGATGGAGCTGCTGGAGGTGTTTTACCGCAGAAAACTGAGGAAGAAGCAGAAAAAGCTGGAGCTGGGCCGGTCCGATGGGGCGCTGTGTCGGGCGCCATCAGAGGCCAGCATCAATAACCTGGCGACCGGCCTCATCTCCAAAGTCCTCAGGTTCACCTCCAGGTAAAAACACCAAACGTTTCAGTCAGAAGACTCAAGTCCTTCATGAAAAAACAGGTTTTTATGTTTTTCAGGGTAAATTCCTCTGGTGTTCAGATTTTAATGCTTTTTCTCTGATTTACTTCTGGTTGTTCATCTTCTCTGATGCATCAAGAATATTTGAGGACTTTGTTCAGTTGGTTTGAAAGTTTGTCTGTTTTTTTCAAAACTCTTTTTTAATATTTTTGTATTTTTGTTGCCTGATTATATTGAAAATAACTGAATGTAGAAAACATGAAGCTGAAACTCGGATGGAACTTTATGGACTGAGATCTGATTTTTAGCACTAACTCTGTAAAGACTCGTTCAAATTATCAGTAACATTAAAAAGTTATATTTGTTATTTAATTTGAACATGAGTCGAGATATTTGGATAACACAAACTGCGTCAGACGTTAGTTTAAATCTTTCAGACACCAAATTAAAACCTCAAATGTAATTTTTATGATCTTTGCAGGGCGACACATGAGATGTGAATAAAGCAGATGTTTCCAAACAAAAAAAACAAAAGGCCTTGAGTTAAATCTGAAGCCAGTCGTCCCTGAAGTTACAGAACGGGTGAATTTTTATATAAGTGGCACAGTGTTGTCACTTCCTGTCATTACCCAGGTTTCTGTGGTTCAGGCACGTTGGCTTTCATGTCTTCTGTCTCCAACGTTGATAAAATCTCTTCCTGTTTATCTCTGAGAGCAGCAGGACATGTCAAATATGACGATGGTCAGCAGGAGATTATAACAGCTGCTTTTCTAACCAGCGTCTCTGTTATCAGTAGATAATCCTTTCAAAATAAAACAATGGGGATGTCAGAAAGATAACTTTTAGAAACAAAAACACATGATTTCATAGTTTGAACTGGTTAACAGGATGATTTACTCCTCAGATGTTTATTTGATATTTTTGTGTTTGTTTGAACTTGAGCATCAAACTCACTTTGAGGTTCTGTTAGTTCTTGTACTGCTGGACAGTAAATCAAAGGTTTGTTAACGTGGTCTCAACTCGTCAGGGTTTTTCTTCTGTGTAATGGACTGATCGCTCATTGAATTTAAAGCTACAGATTTTTTCTCAGAGTTTCTGTTCGTTGTCTTTACTGACTTCAGGTGCAAGTAAATCCTTCTGCTTGTGGAATCAGAGTTTATTCTCTGCAGAATGAGGCTGTCTGTGTGGGTGACGTATCGGGATGATGTAAAAGAAGAGACTTATTTCTCTACTACCAGTATTGTTAATTCTTTTTTAATGGTTTCTTCTCTGCAGCTGATAAAACATCTAGTTCTGTGAATAAATATCTGTTCAGGGTGAAAACGCTACACATTTCACTTTGTATTGAACAATAAAATGTTGCACTAAGTTATTTATTTAATCTATTTGAACTCTTTTAGAAAACTGTTGTTGTTCCAGTGTGAATGGATCTTACATATCCAGGAAGAACTTCCAAACACCAAACAAGAACCCGTTCTGGATCTGAAGTTATTAGTTAATCTTTTTGTTGCATGGAGTTGAAGCCAGACTGATCTGTTGAGGTGTCTTCATCAGTAGTACTCCAGACTTCCTGAAGATACTTCAAAGTTTTTATTAAGACTTTGGATGATTTTAGATTTTTTAACAGACTGTTCTGGTTTTTGGCAGTAAAATAAGAAATTGCCCAGAAGAAGTTTAACATTTTTCTCTGTAGTTATTTATATATATTTTCCTTCCTTTTTGGTTTTGTTGGACGTAAAACACTGAGGACGGATCTAGTTGTGGTGGTTTCTACCTGACTTTAATCTCCTGATGTCCAGTGTACAGTAAATATGTTAAATCCCTGATTGTGTTTTTGTTCACAGACGCAGTGAGCCGGCGTCTCGTCCTCATTCGTGGCACTCAACAAAACTCGGTGAAGGTCAGCCGGAGTTTGACCAGGCAGCGATGGACACGATGAGCAGCGCCTGGCACCACAGTTATCATGCTAGGTCAGTGTGTGTAATCACAAAGAGCTACTAGTAATCGATAACTTTTACACATCTAAAGTTATAAATTTAGGTTATAAATCACTTCTGTTCTTTAGATCAGTTATTAAGCTAACAGCTAATGGTTAACAGGTTAGCAGCTATTAGCCATAACAGCTAATGGTTAACAGGTTAGCAGCTATTAGCCACAACAGCTAATAGTCGCTACATGCTTTGGGATAAAATTTTCTGATTAAAGTGTGTATGCACCCCCAATTAACACTATTCTATTAGAATTATAAGCTTTATTAAATTACTTTTAAGATTTTAATTTAATTTAAATTTTGACTATCTGATGTGGGAAAAAAAGTATAAGTAATGCTATTTAGCAAAAATTCATATAAAGATACTTTAATTCTCTGTAATTTTGTTGTGTGCTTCAGCATGAATCAGACATATTTTTATCTAATATCTGAAATGGAGTGATTGCAGTTATCAGACAAACTGGATGATAAATCATTGATTTATTAGATGAAAAGTGAAACTCCTGGTCAGAAAGTTTTAAACAGACGAAAAGGACAAATAAAACTTTTCAACATGGCTGTTTGAAAGAGAGGGCGAAGCCCTGACGTCTCTGCCAACAGAGATGGCCATTCCTGATGAGCCTCCCCCTCAGCTTTGGGTCTCCCATGACAACACCCCCGTACATGAGCCCAGTTAATAACATACTGATGTGCATCCTAGTTCCACCTCATTGTTTTCACATCTTTATCAGCAGATGGTAAATTAAGATGCAGAGGACAGAGATGAAAAAGCGGAATCTGGAGCCGAAACAAAAGTTAGAGAAGTTGGTGACACAGAGGGAAGAAGTATAAACAGTGTCCTCCTTTCCAGAGCTGTAATTGCATTGTGTTCGGCTGAAGGAATTGCTGGGTCAAACTGTGACGTAGACACTCATGCACACTCAAACTTTGACATTCCAGTCGGTTATTCAGAGTGAGAAAGTACCACATTCAGCTGCAGGGCACAACTTCACAACCATACATCATATAATGACTTAAACTTCCTTCAGTTCATGTCTGTGAAGTGTGAGTCAAGGGAGGTCATGACCTGCTGGAGTCTTTAAAATAAAATAACTCACAATACGAGTCATCTCTGGGGAGTTGAGGAGAAGCAAATGGATGGACTGTTAGAACTTTTAAAGGTGGAGTTATCTGGGGTATTTATGATGCGTCAGTGTCTCACCTGCAGCAAACAGCAGGATGATTTCAGTTTGGAGAATTCAGACAAAATTTTTATAAACGTGTCGAGCAGAGCTGGGAACCACCTGCTGCAGAGGGCGTCACTCTAAGCTCATAAAAAATACTTATAGATATTTATAATGTATCATATATAATGTTTGGTGTTTACCAGTCAACCTGGCACCCTTTCATTTTGATACATAGAATATATTAGAGTTAATAAAACTAGAACATTTTGCCTTGGGTATCAAGAGCTCTGGAGTCAAGGCACCAGTTACTCAAGCCAGGAGCAGCTCTGAATTAAGCTAACAGCTAATCAGAGTGAGAATATTCAAAAGCTAATTTACACATCTAAAAACATTCTCATTCCTGCCAATTTAAAAAACAATGTTAATTATTCTTAGACATCATCACTTTTGCACACTTTTGTTGTTACTCTGTTGTTAAGATTTTTTTCTACTGTACAAACACGTATGCAAATGTTGTTTGTTTTTTATGTTTTGCTAATGCTAATCAGGGAAGGAGTTAATATCACACATACAAAATAATACTACACTTCAAGACTGTATAATTATATCATCTTGATTTCTTATTATTTTAAAAACATCCCAGTGTATTTTCATGGTTTTATGTCTGACTTTTTGTGGCCCTTAAACTTTAATTCTTTTTTTATTTATTCTTTAAACCTTTAAATAAATAATATCGACATCTGTACAGCAATAAAGATTGAAATTAATTAAAATGAGTATTAATTGAAAACTACATTCAAATAACTTGTGGTGTTCCACAGGGCTTAATATCAGGACTTGTGTTGTCTAAATGTGGTTCAGACTGTCGTCTTTATGTACTGTAGAAATGTTTATAGCTCAGATGGAGATATAAAACTGTTTTTTAAAACAGTAAAGAACAAACTGATTTCACGTTTTAATGTAAATAAATGAATTCTAAATGAAAATAAAACAACATATATAATGTTTAATGGTGTTGGGGACAGTTAGGGAATGTAAAACTAAAGTGCTGAAATCAAATGAGTTTACTAACTCTTTTATTTTTGTATGACTGCAGATCATAAATATGAAAACCAGATATTAAACTTATTAAATTTGATATTTTGGGGTCTTTTATGACTCTTCGTTATAAATAGAAATTTGGCTTCTGCTCGTAACTTTTTCAGCTGTATGATGTGAATGTTTTTTAAATCTTGTTTCCATTTGTTTCAATCTCTCAGTGCCTCGACCGCTGACTTGTCCAGCGGGTTTGACTCTGGTGGAGACTATCTAAGAAAAAGTCCAGACCAGTACAGCTCCAGAGGCAGCATGGAGAGTCTGGACCCGTCCCAGTCCACTCAGCTTCACTCTGCAGTTCAGAACCAGCACCCACTGAGTCACCATGGCCACACAGGATCTCATCCGGCTTACTCCTCCTGCCACCAGCTGTCCTCTGCCAGGTTCTTTCAAAATAAAATCACTTGGGTTTTTAGTCTCAGCTGCTTCTGTTTGATTTTCAGTTAACACATAGATTTAATTATTAGTGCAGTTTGTGGGAATTAAAGTCAAGAAGAGTCTTGATCATAACAAAATAATATATTTAATCAAATCCTAAATTATACTGTTTATGTGTTCCAGGTCTTCAAATAGTATCGACCACCTGCACAGCAAGCGAGACTCCGCCTACTCCTCCTTCTCCACCAGCTCCAGTATCCCAGAATACCTTGCTTCAACCCCATCGTTCAGCCCAGAGCGCTCCTGTTCCCTGGAAACCGTTCCCCAGCGAAGTGGAGGAAGTGCAGAGATGCTGCAGGAGGACGTTTGTTTTGTCCGGACCAGTTATGACGCGCAGCAGGGCCTTTCTGAGGAGCATGAGCTGGGCTCCGCCTCTGCTGCGTTGCTAAGCAGCAGCGACTCCAGAGGCGGGGTGAGATCAGGACTAACCCGAGATCTCCAAGGTAGAGTATCATTACTCTGAAGGTTTCCAGGTTTTATCATTTGAATTAGGGCATCAATGTTATTCTATATGATGCAGGTTCAGTTAGCGGGGTTTGTTACCGTGGCAACAATAGTAGCAAAGCCAGTGGCAGCGGTAGAAACAGCATGCAAGCTTCAAACAGACACAGCGTGGGACCGATATGGGGCCCAACAACCAGCTACAACTCCTACGAGAGCCTGAAGGGGGCGCCAGCTCCACCACGACGCAGCGACAGCTACGCTGCAATCAGAAACCACGAGAGACCCAACTCCTGGTCCAGTCTGGAGCACGCCCGGTCACTGAGGTCAGTTCAGCTCCACTAACCAGTTCTACTGCCCAGTGGGAGCTTTAATAAAACTGATCAGAACTTTTGAACATTTAATTTTATCTAATCCATTTTCTTTCAGGTCCCTGCAGAAAGGTTCCTGGCATCACTCCAGTGGACCTGTTGCCTCAGGTAGTCATAGACTGATTGTGCAAAAGTCTTAAGCTGCTCCTCTTTTATCTTTTGCTTCACATGAGTCATTTACTTGGATATACATTAAGAAAACATTAAATACCTGAAACTCAGGACCTGAGAGATGCATCATCCTTCAGTTTACCATCGACTGTATGACAGATTTTAGTTAAAAGCTCTGGGACTCACCTTGTTTGGTTTGAAACAAACTGAGTCTTTGTTACTGGCTGTTAGTAAAATAGTCTAAAGATCCAATTTAAAAATCGTTTCTTTGTCAAGTTGTCTTTGAGGTTTCTACACAGTTTTGGTTCATCCGTTGAGTTTCAGGGCCTTTTTGTGTCTGAAGTATTCACAGGTCAGAATGAAGAGACTTAAAAAAATATCCCCAAAAATCTGCCAGAATCCAAAGAAGAATTTTGAGAAATCTTCAGAAAGTTTAGAGAATTATTGTTCAAGAATGTCAGAGTGTTTGAAATAAATATACAAACAAACAAACGGACTGGATCAGGACTCGTGTCTCTGTTTACTTCCTACATCAGCTGTTTAATCTGATAGAAAATTAGAAAAATGTTTAACTCTGATATTTTGATTCCAGCTAAAGCTTTATTTGGTCCTGATGGTCAACTCCACACGGTGATTGAGAAGAGTCCTGAAAGTAGTCCCACCACAAAACCACGTCAGGGTGGAGGGTCTTCCCAGCCCCCCTCACCTACCGGACCCTCTTTAGGTTCTTCAGCAGCTACATCATCAAACCGGCTGATTCTTCCTTCTGGTGTTTATTCTGTACCACAACCTGAGTCACATTTCACACAAATCTCCTGTCCACCGGGAGTCTACCCCACGCAGCAGCAACCGAGACCGCAGGTTCTAAACGGGAGGGGAGAAGTCGGGTTGAGAGAGGACACAATATCAACCACAGAAAATGGTCACCAAAGCAACAACTCTTCATCAAGCCCCCACTTCTCCTACTCAGCATCCTCATCCCAGCTCAGGACTCAAGCACTCGAGGCAGACAGGTGATGCGTTTCTAACCATGTTCAAGTCATTTCACGTCGTCTTACTAACTCGGTCTTGTCTTGATATCAGGCATCGACAGCAGGAGTCCAGCGCTGGAACCACTAAGACACACAGTAAAACAACCAGAGGAGGATTTCTGGGCCAAAATGGAGCCCAAAGGCCCCAAAATAACCAGGAAGCTTTCAGTCAAAACCTCCAAGGGTCCCAGTCCCAAGAACAGAACCAGGACTTCAGGATTTCTGGATTCCAGTCTGGTTCAGATCTTAGAACGTCCTCATCACAGGAGAAGAGGGACCCCAGAGAAAGAAGCAGGTACAAGGTTCTTCCTTCTTTATTTATTTATTTATTTATTTATTCCTGTTCTGTATTTTTATCAGCTCATGGTCTTCCTTCAGATCCAGAGACCAGACCAACATTCATTCAGAACCAGAGCCATCTTCAAGACTCGCCCAGGGACAGGTGCGATCTACCTGCCACTCAACCTCTCAACCACACCCTCTGGCTCCACCCACCTCCACCTCGCAGGTATCTCCCCGTCACGTCAGTGACTCGGCAGCTCCTCAGTGGAACCACAGAGACCCAGATAAAGACAGCGAACACCCCCTGACTCGTCTGGAGATCGCCCTCGCAGAGGTCCAGTGTTGCACCAGCCCTGACAGTGTTTTTTCTGGCGGTAGCCATGACAACGCCAGCGTTACCAATGACACCCAAGGTCCCGCCCGCAGTCTCTCTGTCCTGGAGAAAGTCAGTCGTTTTGAGCGACGGGAACACGGAGGGAAACAACGTAGCCAAAGTACCAGCAACTTACACAACAAGGCTGCTCATCTCTGGGTAACTTTCTGTTCATCATCATCCACCTGTCACCTGGTGGAAACATGTTCTAACATACAGCATATCGATGGCTTAGTAGTAAATGTCTTGAACTCAGTTGACCTTTATAAATGGAAGATCTCTGTTTGTAGCTGATTTGGAAATGATCTTTTTATTTTCTGACCTTGAATCAGATGACTGATAAAAGCCGGGGTCCCCCCTGTGGAGCAGAAGACCTCCGAAATATGTTGGAGCGAAGCACCAAAGGAGCAAAAGCCCAGAGGAAGATGAGCTACAGAGGAAGCAGCAGCGAACACGTGAAACACAGGTAGAAACATCCAAACAGGAACTACTTTCATCATGATTCATCATTCATGTCACTACCTAGTAAAGACCAGGTGATCTTTAAAGTCCTGATAAACAGAGCAGGTGTTTGTGGTGTTCAGGACTCCCGCAGACTCGATTTCAGCCCCACAGAGAAGCAGCAGCAGCTTCCAGCTGGACGGATCGAAGGAAGGAGACGCCGGCAAGGACTTTCCCTGGAAACAGGAAATGCAAGACATAATGGACCACCTGCAGGAGATGTCCTCCAACAGGTCAGAGTCCTCTCAGACATCAGAATCTGAGACATACAGCGTGTTTATGTAACATCCTGATGTGATGCTTCTCTGATCAGATCTTACAGAGACTCCTTGAAAGACGCTCAATCTAACGTCCTTCAGTCCACGTCCTTCAGACGGAAAGACTCATCAAACACGTCTCCATCCTCTGCTGTTCCTCCTCCTGTTACCTTGTCCAGCAGCCAGCAGCCTCCTCCCCTCCCTGCCAAGTCCCACTCACTGGAGAAAAAAGGTCCAAAAACCAAACCCAAACCTCATGGTGTCCTCATCACTCAGCAGTCGCTGGGCGCTTCTCCTCACACGCCAAAGGAAAGGCATGTGGTCAGCCCTGACGTTCGAGGTGAGAGCCCGCCACCCCTTCCCAGCATCCCTCCAGTCGGTCCCCCTCTCCTAACGAGGGTCTGTGGACGCAAGCGTCTGACGGGGGACCAGAAGAAGCGCTCGTACTCAGAACCAGAGAATATGAACGAGGTTGGAGTTTCTGATCCGGAGACGACGGCCCTTTTCCGGCGAGGAGGAGGTAAAAAAAAGTCTGTTCTCATTATTTCCAGTCAGTCAAGTTCTAGCAGCTGTTTTCCAGGTTACATTCAGAACCTGATGTGGTCACATGACCCTTTTAAAATTATGCTTTTAATCTCAGGAACCATGAAGAATATTTAGCTGTCACATAAACAGCAGTCTGAACACGTTGTCCCTCATCTCGTCTAACAGAAACTAGCGTGGCGGACCGCAGGAAGATGTTCGAGCTCGCTGCGATTCGTGTTGGCAACGGATCGTTTCAAAACGCCATGTCGAGGTCTGACCTCAGGCAACTTCGTCAAGATGCCCTCGCTGAGTATGTGGAGAGGAAGAGAGGAGTTAGGAGAGAAGACGGAGCACAGATGAGCAGGTCGAGGCCTCGCAGTGCTTATTTTCAACCTGACAACAACCACACAGGTGAGTTCAGGTATAAGCAGTAAATCAACAGAGATGAAGGTAAAACAAACGATTCTATCTTGTCATGTCTCTTTGTTTCCGTCTTCTCCTGAAACTCAGACACCTTCAGCCTCTCGTCCACCTCCAGCCTTCTCTCCCTTCAGGAAACCGCCTCAGATCACAGCTTCCTCTCTGGGGAGACGCGTCCAACTCTTCCTCCTGGAGGAGACCTGCAGAGCTTCCAGTCCAACTTATTCTACCCAGGCAGGGTGACCACACCCAGACCTCCAGCACAGCCAATACCGAGGTACCGGAACCCTGATGGGTCAAACTGGAACAGGCACTTTGTTTGTTTTTCTAACTCCTCTTGATGTTTTGTCCTAGTGGTCCTGCTGACTCCACTCTTGAGTTCCAAACTCGGATCTATCAGGATCCTGAAGCAGGCATCAGCAGACAGAGTCGGTCTCTTGGCAGAGACTCGAGTCTAGGACAAGACCAGCAGACCGCTGAGTCTCAGCTCAATAAGGGGATTTCTAAGAAGCTGAACGAGGTTTTGCAGAGAGCCGGATCACCTCGCAGGTCTGGGAGGTCGGCCTCGGCTGAGGATCTCCTGGAGTGTTTGGAGAGTCAGCCGCGTTCTCCTCAGCATCACCGCTCCCGGTCGTCCCCGACTACAGAGAAACTCAACCAGGTAAATCTCAGCTGCCACACAGACGTACATGAAGAACGAAACCGAACCGGATTCTCACTGACAGATTGTGTTTTCAGGACTTCCTTTCACATGATGTCAAGATGTTTGGAGTCTCCTTCTCTGAACCTGGACGCTGTCCTCTGGCTGCAGACAGGTACATTCAGACAAGGTTACAAACCAGCTTCTGGTGGGCGTGGACGTGGAGGGGGGGGGGTACAGGATACAGGATGTGATGAGACTGAGGAGGAGGATCGATAAGAAGCAGATCCATCACTGAGTCTTCATCAGTTTTTACAATTAAACTCATAAATCACTGTCATGAAACCAGAAAAACTTTAAATAATAATAAAAACAAATTCAATCTGTTGTTAATTGAGTAAATTAACAATCAAACTTCTAATAAAATAAATAGCGGATTTCTCAGAGCAGCTGAGCCGTTACTGGCTTCAGATCTGAGTTATAACAACATCGTGTTTTTCTTCTTCAGACCTGCAGACATCTACACATCAGAGGAACCCGTCTGTCCTCAGCTGTCCCGGTTCAGTGAGAGTCCTCTACAGCCTGCTGGACCGTCTCCAGGTGAGAGACGTTTGTGTAGAACTCACTGCTGTGACTGATTGTGGTGTTACACAGTTTGTCTTTTCCTTCTTCTCATGTAGATCTGTTTCACACTCCCGTCACTCGCCGGGACCGACAGAAGAACAGCGAGCGTCAGCGAGGCCACAGCGCCTCCACCTTGGCAACATCGGTCGGCCTCCCTTGTCCCTTCTCATCTCCTGGGACCGAGGACGGAGGAACCGCGGAGTGGACAGCCAGCGAGAGGCTAAGTCAGGCCAACCTGAACGCCATCGCGTTCCCCAACCTTCCACAGACCACCGAACCTCACGGTGACAGAATCCTGAATGAAAAACAGACCAGACGCAGTCTGTGTGACGTTTTAGAAAACGCCACGAAGGACGAACACAGAAACCGAACCTTCAGTCTGGAGACCACAGGAAGACCGTCTGCAGGGACCACCAGACCTGTTTCATGTGTAACATCAGCAGAACCATCAAACAGCTCCACACCTCCTCCATCCTCCCATCCATCCAGCCAGCAGCACCTGTCCTCCCTGAGAATCTCTGAGTCCAGTCTCTTTAGTTCCTTCGAACAGCAACAACTAGAATCTTTAATGGGGAAGAATCAGGAGAGTTTTGATGAGGTTTTCCTTCAGAATCCTCCTCCTCCTCCTCCTTTAACTCCTCTCTTAAAAGAGACAAACATCACAGAGGTGGAGGAGGACTTCCCTCCTCCTCCTCCTCCTCTCGAGCTGGAACCTGAACATCAATCAGTGAAGAGGTTTGTTCTCATCGGAACCTTTAAGTTCCTCGTTAAAACGTCTTCAAACACTTTTAACCTCCATCTTTCTGTTCCCGTTAGTTCTAAACCAGAAAGTGTCTCGATCAGGACGCCGTCGTCCGAGTCTCCGAGTCCACCGCCGTCGTCCTCCATCACCACGTCCTCCACGGCTAAGGACAAACTTTTCTTAGAGTACGAGCCGCCGTCCAGAAGAGAGAAGACCCGTGAGGAGCTGAGAGTGGAGGCGTTGGCTCACCAGCTGGTCTGTATCTCAGCTCAGAGACATTGAATCAAAACAAGATGAAAAGATTAACGCTGCTCGTAAAAATAATGTGCAAACAGCAATAAAATGTCAATAAAAGTCAAAGTCCAATAAAATAAAATATACAAAGACAAGAAGATAATAAAAGAATTAAACTTTTCAGATGTTAGTTTCATGTTCAGGTTGGAAACGTCGTCGTGGTTCAGTATGTTGAGTTTACCAGGACGTCTGAGGATCTTTAGAACCCGTGTTTATGTCCCTTCTTGTTCTGAGTTCTTGATTTGTGTTTTTTCACGGCGTCCAGGTGTTGCAGGATCCAACTCTGGTGCCCCTGTTGGACACCTGGGGGGGTAAATCCATGATGGAGCTGATGGAGGAGATCTTTCCAAAGTGCAGACTGACTGATGAATCGCAGCAGAGAGACGGCGAACGTTCAGATGAAAGGTAATTTAAACATCATGTGACAATCAGCTGATTCAGCTTGAACTCAGCTGTTTGTTTGTTTTAGAAGAAGTTGGTGTCAAATCAAGCAGAGAGGTTTCCTGTCCCAGTTCCAGCTGTAGATCCTGGACCAGAAGGACAAGTCAGTTTATTTACCCTGAAGTTAAAAACTGCAGACAGAAGAAAGTAAAACGCCAGACGAGCTTCCTGTAAACCAACATTTATCACTTCAGCTGTTTGCTGACAGATTCCTTCTCTTATCTGCTGCTGACAAAGCGAAGCAGGAACATCCTGAACTCCTCCTGTCCGTCTCACGTGTGTTGTAGCTTCTCTAACCGGTTGCAAGGACAGTGAAAATTCTGATAACTTAAAATCTATAAGAATAAAATCTTTCTCAGCCCGTTTACTTTGAGCTCAGGTGATGATGTCACCTGGAGGTTAGATGTTTTTTAACTGACTGTCAAAGTTAGACGATGAGAAGCATCATCAGGTGAGACAGGTGAGACCAGCTAAACCTGATCCTGGTTTGTCAGCTGCTGAACGTGAACGCCACCGTTTGTTTCATCATGCTGAGGTGCGTGTTGTTTACATGTTACTTCAAGAGCTTTTCAAAGTATTTCCTCGTGTTTCTGGATTAATAAAAGTGTCTGATACAAACACGCCATGTCAAATTTAAACTACATATGACTTTATGTTTCAGTCCAGTAGCTGCAAGATTCAAATCAGACACAGATTTTAAATCAAGACGTTCATAAGCAGCATTTCACCTGCAGAAATAAAACAAGCAGGAAATTAAATCATAAAACTTTTGATTCAGAGTTTCATTCTGCAAAAATATCTGAATGATTTTATTTCACTCTTTTTTACTTTTTTATATTTTTTATCATAAAAAAATTCTTCATCTGTAACTTTTTGGTACCAGATTTTTGTTGCATGTTATTTATATTAACTAGACAACACTGACACCTAGTGGTCACATGCTAAACTTTCTGTTTCTTTGGTTTCAGGCAACTTTTTAAAATGGTTTCATATTTTTTTAAATAAAACACATTCTGATGTGTGGAAATGAACTAAAATACAGAAGCTGGTTTAAAAATGTATTCAGCATTTTACTGAGGTTAGAATTGTTTTTTTCTTTTAAATGTTGAAGCTACAAATTTAGCTTGTTTTGTGTGTTTTTTAAGGATTCGGGATGATGGCTGCAGTCCTGCTCAGAGTTCAGCCATAGATCAAAGGAAGGAGACGAATCTGGATGATGAAGAGACGGACCTCAACGCTAAGAAGGTCAAATACATTTCAAACAATTAGTAATAAAAAAGGAGTAAATCTGATGAGACCTGGTTTCTGTGAGCCAATCAGCTGGAAGCATTAGTGTGTTTCTCCTTCTGTCCACCAGGTGGCGCTCTGTGAGGCTCTGAGGTGCAGCGTGGCGGTGCTGCAGCAGGAGAAACAGGCTCTGAGCGAGGAGCTGAAGCATCACCAGGCTGTCGGTTCCAGCATCGAGGCGCTGATCCAGGAACAGCTGAAACCTAATGAGAAGGAAAAGTACAGCATGTTTATCGGTACGATGCCGACGTTTAACCTGCTGCTGTTCCTGCTGCCTGTCAATCACCTGAACAGGTGTTTGTTTTTGTTTACAGGAGATCTGGAGAGGATCGTGAACCTGCTGCTGTCTCTGTGCAGCCGTCTGTCCAGGATCGACAGGTCTTTATTTACTATGCAGAGGGAGGGGCTTAAGACGGAGGACACAGTGGAGGAGAAGGTGAGACGAGACTCCGCCCACATGAATTACACTTAGATGACTGAGAAAAGGCTGCAGGAACCAAAAAAAAAATCTTCAGCAGGTGGAAAAATCCTCCCTGATGGTTTCGGATGATTTATAAAAATCCCTGAATGACTTCATCAAATGGGTCAAAAACATCCAAAATATAAAAATACAACCAACTACATAAAACAAGCTGATCAAATACACATGAAAATTACATACAAATGGTTTAATGGATCAAAAACAAACTAGTTGCTTTAAGAAGAAACACAAACTGCTGAATTTTCAGCTTTTATTCATTTCTTTTCAAACATATTTAACTGGAACATTTTATTTTGGCGGGGCAGGTTGTTTACTGGACTTCCTTCTGTTCTGCCACCAGAGGACGCTCACGGCCCACGTACACTCTACTTCTCTTTGTAGATGCAAGACAAGAGAAATAGAAACAACTTGTGTTTTTATGACAAAGTTCTGATGACGCGGAGTTTAACACTGAAAACCGGTTCTTTGTTACGTTGTTTGTTACGTTGTTTGTTACGTTCTTTGTTACGTTGTTTGTTACGTTGTTTGTTACGTTCTTTGTTACGTTGTTTGTTACGTTGTTTGTTACGTTGTTTGTTACGTTGTTTGTTACGTTCTTTGTTACGTTGTTTGTTACGTTCTTTGTTACGTTGTTTGTTACGTTGTTTGTTACGTTGTTTGTTACGTTCTTTGTTACGTTCTTTGTTACGTTGTTTGTTACGTTGTTTGTTACGTTCTTTGTTACGTTCTTTGTTACGTTGTTTGTTACGTTGTTTGTTACGCATCGATGCAGCCGGAGTTCATCCTGGAGTTTAGGAGCCTGAACAGGTCAAAGGTCAGAGTTTAAAACATTCCTCTCAACGTTCAGATTTATGGAATGAAACAGAGTTAAAAATCTGCCAAAATCCAAATAAAAACTCAGAAAGAACTTCAGAAAGTCTGAGCCGTGACCGTAAAGAACCCTGAACTGGATCAGAACCTGTTTGTGTAACTTTAATATGATTTTTATGTTTTTGGATGCAGTTTTAATGAAGTGTGCTCCTCCTCCTCCTCCTCCTCAGGATGCTCTTCATCACAAACGCTCTCTTCTTCTTCGTCAAACCGAAGATGCTCGTGAGCTGAAGGAGAACTTGGACCGGCGGCAACGGGTGGTCCACGCCATTCTGTCCAGCTACCTCACAGAACCTCAACTCCAGGAGTACCGACGCTTCGTCAGTGCCAAACCCTCCCTCCTGATTCGTCAGCGACACCTGGATGACCTCATCCGGCAGGGGGAGGAGCAGCTAATGCGGCTGGCCGAGAGCCTGCCAGCCGAGCTGGCGGAGACTCACAGCGGGACGGCGGCGGGTCTGTTGTCGGGCTCTTCATCATATTCCTGTCTGGTTCCGCCCCCTGAGATTTCAAGCCCCGCCCACTCGGTCAGGTCCACCACAGTGACATCACTGTAATGTAAGGAGGAGATACTTGAAAGTGAAGGAGGTTCTGTTTTACGGCAGAACCAGAACTAAATGTTCCAACTCTGCTCGACCTTCAGAAGCGCGACATGTTGGAAGTTCATTAACCCTTTAACAGACAGATCCTGTAGTTTCCTGTCGTTATGCAACATCCTCCAGGTCTTATCACGCCAACAAGTAGTTAGTATGTTTTACACCTGAGGCCCAAACACACTGGAATCGTCCTTATATAACCTCCATGGTGCTTTCAGGGACCTCCAGGAAGACTTTAAACGAACGAGCAGGAGCCCAAAGAGGACACCGTCATCTCGTCCATGTTTTCAGACAGAGACGTACAGAAAACCTGCTCCGCTCTCGCACATGTACAGTCAACTTACAGAAATAAATTAACACCAAAATGTCCAACTTTGTTCTTATTTCACTGCACAATCTTAAAGCACATCATCCTGATGGAGAACCGCTTCCAGGAAGTCGTAATCGCCACCGATCGTCATCGTTAACTACTGCCACGGCTTTCAGCAGCTTTCAGCACTTTGCAGCAGTCGGACACTGTTTTCATCCTCAATAAGTTTCTCTCAGATAATAAAGTGTTTCGTTTTAATTCAATAAGACACAGGAAGGATCATTAATTCAGTCCAGACATTTATTATTCCATCATGACGTGAAGGCAGATGTTTCCCTCTGACGGGCTGTAAAAGCATCACGATCTCCTTTTCAGACGTTTCATCACTCGACGCCTCAGGAACAACCAACAAACTGTAAAACTCTGAGAAGCAACACGACTTCTGATTTAATCTGAAGAGTCTGTTCAATAAAAGCACTTTGTGAGCTCAGCATGTTTCTGTCTCTGTTACATGTGGAACCGAGCTGCTGCTGGTGGGATGAGAGAGAGTCGTTTGTCTGAAGGTTTTAATTTACATTATAAAATGTATATTTTGTGTTTACCTGTTGAATCTGACTCATGAACCCTTTCAGGTAAAACATCATGAAATGAAGATGATCACCGTGGGGTTCATTCAGTAACGGTCTGATTCCAGTTCTGTAGCATTACGTCACACATTTGGACTAAATTCACAGAACTGGAGTTTAGGTGAAACAGGTGAGAAGCCCCGCCCTCTCTGGAGCTCTGCAGCTCAGGTAAACTTCACAGTAAAAACATTCACATGACTCACTTGTTTTTGGTTTTGACACAGTCACAGCTGCAGTTTGGTGGTTTGGGATATTTATTCCACAGAATGAAACTAATTAATCTTGATTATTTCTGAGGTTTTACTGTGATTATCATTATGGTTTTAATTTAAAATGTAATTTTTAACATTTTATTCAAACACCCAGATTGTTAAGTGTTTAGTGATA
The DNA here is from genome assembly GCA_006937955.1 of Pachypanchax playfairii. Lineage (NCBI taxonomy): Eukaryota > Metazoa > Chordata > Actinopteri > Cyprinodontiformes > Aplocheilidae > Pachypanchax > Pachypanchax playfairii. The sequence continues at coordinate 499,545 of SSNP01000129.1, read as the reverse complement.
CAGTTTCTGTTTTAATAAGATAGAAGAACAAACATGTGCTTGACTATCTGCTACCTTAAAAACCCTAAACCCAAACACATTCAAAAATATTTTAGAGAAGATGAACCAGGTTAACATGAACTAGGTTAAAAAGATGAACCAGGTTAAGATGAACCAGGGTAACATGAACTAGGTTAAAAAGATGAACCAGGTTAAGATGAACCAGGGTAACATGAACCAGGTTAAGATGAACCAGGGTAACATGAACCAGGTTAAGATGAACCAGGGTAACATGAAGCAGGTTAAAAAGATAAACCAGGTTAACATGAACTAGGTTAAAAAGATGAACCAGGTTAAGATGAACCAGGGTAACATGAACTAGGTTAAAAAGATGAACCAGGGTAACATGAACCAGGTTAAGATGAACCAGGGTAACATGAAGCAGGTTAAAAAGATAAA
>SSNP01000129.1:463722-480083 GCA_006937955.1 Pachypanchax playfairii | reverse complement strand
AAAATAATGTAGTAAAATATGTTGCTGAGGTCCCCCTGATGCTAAAAACACATAACAGAAAGCGTAATTTTTCGGACCCCCCACTGATGCCAAAAAAATGCCTTACTATAGTAAGGCATATTTTGGATGAGTTTTTCCGGAATTTTAAAAATCATAAAATAATGTAGTAAAATATATGGCTGAGGTCCCCCTGATGCTAAAAACACATAACAGAAAGCGTAATTTTTCGGACCCCCCACTGATGCCAAAAAAATGCCTTACTATAGTAAGGCATATTTTGGATGAGTTTTCCCTGAATTTTAAAAATCACAAAATAATGTAGTAAAATATGTTGCTGAGGTCCCCCTGATGCTAAAAACACATAACAGAAAGCGTAATTTTTCGGACCCCCCACTGATGCCAAAAAAAATGCCTTACTATAGTAAGGCATATTTTGGATGAGTTTTCCCTGAATTTTAAAAATCACAAATTAATGTAGTAAAATATGTTGCTGCCTTACTTTATTATATTTTTTATAAGTTTCGTTTTGATATAAAAAATACAGACCCCCACCCCTCATGTTCATTCTGTTGCTACTCTTTAGTAATCCTGGCATTCTTCAGTTATTTTATGTAAAAAAACAGAAAACAAAAAGTTTCATGTTCTAAGATCTTTATTTGTGTTCGCGGGCGTGACGCAGCCTCCAGCAGCTTCTTTAACAGGGGACAACAGAGCTTTTTACAAGGAGAAAAATACAGTATATTAAACACAAGATTAAACATCAGGGAATATTCTCAGCATCTTGATCTCAGACACACATCTGGAAAACTAAATCTAGTTTATTTGATTTGAGAATCAAGCCTCTGCAGCTTCCTCTTGATGTGTAAAACACTGTTAGCATTGCTAGCTATGCTACTTAGTGTGCATTTTGGGCTTGATTTCAAGAAAAACAAAATTAACAGCATCAGCTACTGACAGAAGACAAAATACATTTTTGAATTCCATTCAAGACGATACGTTAAATCAGAAATTTGACTTTTAAGGAGAAACAATCTTTAGGAAATTCTTTAAAACTCTTTAGCAAAACCTGGAAAAACCTTTTTAGTCCAACATCCCAAAACTTCCAGTTTAGTTGTTTGTTTAAGCAACTAATTCCAAACCAAATGGCACCAAACATCTAACTGGGTGAGTGTTACTGATCCAGATGTTTATATAATGACTTACTGTCACACGTGAATAAAAACATGCAGAGAAAGAGGACAGAATAAAAACATAAATATGAAATGACAGACATGAACAAATATAAGTTAACAAATAAAGACATTTAAAACTCTTCCAAAACATAACAGAATGACATACATGTAGGAAAGTCTTTTTTTTTTTAAAGATTTATTAAATAGTAGCAGAACTTTTTTTAAACATTTTGAGGTGTTTAAATTTTTTTGGGCTCTGTTTTCCTGCTGCAGGGCATGATGGGAGCTGACGTCAGGCCAGCGAAACAGCTCGGGGTCACAGCGAGGTCATTCAGACCCAAAACCAGCTCAACAACAGGTTCATCAGACTGTGACACTTTCTAGATGATGGAAAACGTTGAATCACAGAGGTGAAGGTTTCTTTAGGGTTTTACAGGACAGTTGTTAAAATGTGCCCAGGGAGACGGTTTCTTGTAAAACCTGAGTTTAATCTGACGTCTCCAGCTGTTGATCTGGTTTTGTTTCTATGAAGAACTGACCGGCTGCAGAGGAGGGCAGGGGGAGGAGCTGCCGTCCGGTCGGGGAATCACTCCTCCTTCTCCTTCACCTCCCCCTCCTGATGTTATCACCCCCTCCTGGATGGCAGCGGTGATGTCTTCATTGTAGAGTCGCTTGATGCCATCGTAGAAGTCGTCCACGTCCATCTGCTCCACCTGAGTGTGAACGCAGACCTCCGTTTTATATTTACAAGCTTTTTAAAACCTGAACGTCTGGGAGAGAGACTGATTACCTTCCGTTTGGTGGAAGCTTTGCAGCGCATCGTGACCTTCTGCAGGTGGTTGAGGTGTTGAGGTGAAAGCAGAGCTGGGATTTTACTTTCAGAGGACATAAAGCTCCTCTCGTCTCCAGCAGCAGCTGCTTTAGGCTGGACGGGGGCGGCGTTGGGGGTGTGGTCCCTGGAAGTCTCAGAGGAGGAGGTGATGGTTCCTGGAAGGCAAACACAGTCGGAATTCACCAAATTAAAATAAATTCAGTGAATGCAGATTTTTTAGACACAAAACATACCCAGAGGGCAGCAGGTCAGTGGGGGGGTTGGACCCGGGAGCTGCCGGGTGTGGTGGTTCTGCAGGGGATGGTAGATGTAAACAGTGTTTGGAGGAAGGGAAGGTCTCAGTGTGGACAGTCTACGTGCAACAAGCTCTCGACAGCGGATCAACTCTGAGCTGTTAATCTGTGAGAGAAGGAGAGAGGGAGAGGAGGAGGAAGGCAGAAAAAAAAATATTCATTTAAATTAACTGTCATAAGCTGCAGTAATTAGAACAAGCAGTAAAAACTCTAAAGAGTTTCTGCAGAAATCTGCTGAAAATGTTTAAATAAATCTGTTAAACTGTGTAAATAACAGAGTTGGAGTTAACAAGGTTTTTCAAAACTTCAGTGGAACTTTCAAGTTAAACTAATCTGCAGTTTGAACAGCTGATAGATATGAATCTACTGTTTGTGGGTTTTAAATGGCAGCAGATTTTTGAGGAAGCAAATTAAACTTTTTAGAGTTTTTCCTCTTTTCTCATCAGAGTCGGAGGTTAAATAAACATTTTCTGTACTTCCCTATGCACACAGAGCGCAGGTTCTGACTGGTTCACTAGAATTAAACTTCCAGACATTAAGGAACTTAAACAAAAATAAATTAATTCATAAATAATTCCAAATAAAGGACGTGTCAGAGACCCCAGACTCCACATGAAGCTAAAGTTTGGCTGTCTGCATGAGGGGACTGATTATTATTTTATTAACCAGAGGTTTGATGAACACTGATATAATCAGCTTAAACGTTATTTTAAAATTAAATGTTATGTTTAATCACATAAAAAGGAGTCTAACTGAAAGAAGCAGAGTACATGAGCTCCAAATGCATCTAAAGATGAAGACAGACCTGCGCCTTCCTCTGCAGGTCGATGGTCAGGACCAGCCAATCAGGACAGCAGCTCTCCAGCTCCAGGGTGAGAAGGGCCAAAGCCAGCACGGATCCTCTGAGCTGATGACCAACCAATCAGAACAGAGATCAAAGACAGGTCCAGGAACTCTCAGTTCAATCTTAGACATGGAGATGTGAATCACTGAAGGTGATGAGACTTGGTGTGGTGTACCTGTACGAGTGTGTAGTCAGCCAGACAGGTGTACAGATGCTGTATGAGCAGGGTGAGGTGCTGAAAGTGGTTCAGTCCCAACGTGGAGTCCAAAAACCCAGATCGACATGACAGCACCATGGCATGGAACTGAGAGAGAAGTAAGAGAGCAGGATAAAGAACCAAAACCAGTTTTCATGTCCTCTAATCAGATCCAACCAAACTGAACTAAATCAAGGTTTTAGCCTTTTCTAGCCACCAGGAGTCGCTGTCGAGCTGATTACAGATGTTTAAACTGGACCTGTAGAATGTTTACAGGGTGTTTGTATCTTCATGTGTCATGTTTGAAATGTGACATAATGTTTAGAAACGGTCGTTGAGTTTTAGGCTTTACAAGTTAAAGACCTGCAGAAAGTGAAAACCAGACAAATATCTACAAGAAACTGAGAAAAAAAGACAACTTCAGGGTTCACAGCTGCCAGAGAGATCCAGAACAATTCCAACGCTATAAAACACGTCAAAAAGCTCTAAGATGAGCTGGAAAACATCTTAAACAAAATCAACAAGACAGAAAGTGGAAAAGATGAATACAGGAAGTTATCAGAGGGGAAAAAACAGGAGGCCATGATGGTTCTTTAGTGGCTGGAGCAAAGTGAAGGTCCTGGAGGAACCACTAGTCTCCTGATCTCAGTATCATCAAATGACTTAGATAAGATCTCAAACAGTTAATGCTACATACAGGATCTAGATCTGTTTTATAAGAATGGGCATCCAAACCACCAGAGACGCATCAGACCTTGAATATCACTAGAATGTTTCCCAACTACTTTCTCCGAATTCTTCCTCAGGGTGTGAGCATCAGTAAACCCTCATCTTTGGCTTAACTGTGACAAAATACTCAGTAAATTCTGAGAAAATAATAAAATCATTTCAGACACAGTGAGGCGGTGTGTGTGTGTTAAACATGTACAATGTGCAGGAAGTCCAGTGCTGTGGTGGTGTGCAGATCCCAGTTCAGTTTGTCCAAGATGATCCTTTCCATCCTCAGAATCTCTGACGGAGAGCAGCCGCAGTTACTGGAAGCAGCCAGTTCCTTCAGAGAGGGAACACACTGACACACAAACACACACAAAACAAAAACACAACAAGTTAAACACCTGAACCGTCCTCAAACCCATCACAGGCATTTTAGAATGAACTGGTAACTCTGTGTTTCTTTAGCATGTTGTTGGTGTTTACCTCGTCCTCCTCACACGTTTTAGCTGCCAAGAAGAAGCAAGCGATGGCGATGCAGCGCAGGTACTTTGGACGGGCCTGTCAACAAGAAACAAGTAAATCAATTTAAATGTGCAGTTTTGGACGTGTGAGTTGAAATGAATCTGAGACCAGCTGAGAAACCAAATCAAACGTTTTCACCGTGGAAAACGACCCTGAAACACCTCGAATACGTTACTCACATACCGGCAGAACAAAACAAAGAATCAGCTTTTCTAAAACATTTCAATGAATCTTTTACCCTCAATGTCAAAAATGTTTGGAAATTTTAGTAAAGAGAGAAAAGAAGCTGCACATCAAACACCTTTAAAGCAGTTTGTTACAGATGGTTTATTAGTGATCAAACCTTTATCAAATCCTTTAAATGTGTCAGCTAGTGATGAACAACTTTAACATCAGAGTTTTCCCCAAATTTCCCAAAACAGTGTAAAACTCTGTTTCTTATCTATCATAAAACATGGCCGACTGCTGAATGTCCTGGAACATCTTCTTCCTAAACATTAAACATGACCTTCCTTTGTGTGTGTGTTTGTGTGTGGGGGACGGGGGACAGACAAGGACAAAACAATCAGCTCTGAATGTTCCTGGAATGAAAACAAAGAGTTTCTATCCTGTCTGTGATAACTGACGTTTTTCTCTGTTAACTCCTGGGATAAAGCAGAACCGGTTCTGTTTGTGTACCTTGATGGGAGCGAGGAATCGGTCGAGAATGCTAACAGCTAACACCAGGGTTTCTGGGTAGAGCTGCAGCCTGCTGTGCAGCTCCGTCAACCAGCGAACGGCTTCCTCCCGCTGGGCCGGGGAGATGTCTGTATCCTGAGAAAACAAAGTTCAGATTCTGATCATATCATTGTTTATGTGAAACAGAAGCAGAGTGAAGTGATGGACCTCTTTCTGTTTGATGCTTGTGAACATTTGGAAACATCCTCAGCAGTTTGTCAGCACACAGACGTCACTGTCACAGGTTTTTATTACAGTGAATGTAGCAGGTATGAGCTGATAGCAGGTACATGATGGTTAAAACTCCCTTAAGACACAGTTAGTCTCAAATTACCAGATAGGTTAGCAAGTTTACCAGCCAACAGTGGGTCAGCAGAACCACATCATGGTCACAAAAGATGCTGAGATGGAAAAACATCTGATTAAATGTAAAACACTGTAATCACTGGCTCTGATCTGCTGAACACTTGACTTCATGTGTGTTTCTCTCTCCGACAGACGAACAGAGTGAAAATGAAACTGGCAGCAGAAACATTCCAACAACCGGACCAGGTGATCTGAGGTGACAGAGGATCAAAGCTGACAGATTCATTATGAAAATGAAAATACAGCAACTAAAATTCCATTTAAGTGTCACGGCTCCAACATAACAAGCTTAAACTTTAATTTCATACGAAACATTTTAAACCAGCTTTAATATCTTTATATCGTCATTCCAAGCAGACTTTCTGAAGGTCTGTCAAAGTTTATCTTTTGGATTCTTGTTCACTCATTTATAATTTTGTACCTGAAGACGACAGCAAGCTGGGATTAACCAGGTTAGTAAACAGTTCAGATTATGAAGATAAATCCAGCAAACAGAAGCTCAGAGATGCATCAACCTTCAGCTGATCATCACGTTTTCAGCTAACAGTTTTTTGGGAATCACCTCGTCGGTGCTCAGATCCTTTTTTTATGTCAATCAAACTCTGTTAACTTTCATTGAAACTCTGAAAAATACCAGAGAAATAGGAAGAAATGTCTTTCTGACAGACTGCTGATATCAAAAAGCAAAATGGTTCTTTGTTACGTGTCGACACAACTCTGGTTCTTCCCATGAGTTTCAGACTCTTTCAATCTCTGAATGATTCATAGGCCAGACTGAAGTGTAGAAACAAATAAAAAACAATCAGGCACAAAGACTGAAACACAGAGAAAAAATAGTTAAATAAAGTCTAAAGAGAAACTCTAAAAGACCCTCAAAAGTCTGGAAACTGTCAATCGAGACCCCTTTAAGTTATTCCAGGAGGATCAAGACTTCTGCACAGTAGAGTACAGTAATCCCATACATCACAAGTTCTTTAATTTAACTGAAAATACTCTCATTTCAATTAACAGCAGAAAAACATCTTGTATGAGGAGCTGCAGCAGGTATCAAAGGTGTGTTCAAATTCTGACTAACACCAGCTGAGGATGTGCTGAAACAATGTTTGTAACGTCATGTGAGGGTGTGTCATGTGACGCACTCACTGTAAAACCAGCAGTTTGTTTCAGATTAACACCAGGAGGATTATTTTGTGTCCAGGTACCTTAAACAGTTTCAGGATGTTCTGGACTCTTCAGGAACAACAATCCATCCTGCCCATCAGTTTAAAGATGTTTTACTCCCAAAGTGAACTGGAATACTGACGTGTTTGTCAAAGTAAAACCACAGAACTATTCAGATAAAGTCTGCATTTTTATTTTAAACTGAAGATGATTATTGTCTTTGTTGACTAAAGTTACTGAAAGAAACTAAACCTGAAAAACAAAACAAAGAACTCTGAGTAGTTCTGAACTCAGGTTAAGAAGTTCTTTGTAAAAGTGGAATTCTTTAGGGATCAGGCTGAAACTGGACTCCAAACACACAGAGGGAAGACCTGCTGCTCTCATTCAAAACATGTCACTCAACCGGACTGAAGACCGAAACAAAAAGCACCTAAAACTGTCTTCATGTGTAAAATAGTTACAGTAAAGAAACAAAGTGTGTCCCAGTAAACATCCTAAAGTTAGCAACAACAAAAGGCTGTCATGTTTAAACCCCCAACCAGAGCAGACAGGTGTTTCCACTTTGATGTTAGCAATCTGTTCTTTCACTATGAGAGCTGCTATTGTGTTCTACTGTATTTAAACCTGGTTGGAATGACGGTGTGAACTTAAACTGGAAGAATTAAATAAAAGATTTGGGATTTTACAGATCTCAGCATCTTCCACAGCTCTGTGGAAGACACAGAAAGCAGCCACCATCTTGTTTATGACTCTGAACTGCCTGTGCAGGATCTTAAAATCTAGGAATTAATCTGTATTAACAAATGAGAAAACAGGAAATAACTATAGTTCACCCACTGATCTAAAAGTCAAATGAAATGCAAGAATTTGTTTATTTGTTAGTATTTTATCTGATTGTAAAAGTACTAACGCAGTGATTTATTATTCACTGAGATTATTAAAAATATAATGTGCTAACAGCTGTTTTAAACAAACTGCTCCTGAGAGTGTAAATAACAAACCAGTGGTGAACTCGGCTCAAATCAGAGCGAAACAAGCTGTGACCGTGTCACGGTGGTAAAGTGTTAACCTGGTACAGTTTAGACTTGTGTTTGAACCTTGATGTTTTGGAGGCTGTTGCAAAACCTTCAAATTGGAGGCAAAAGTCTGTAAAAAGCCCTCTCAGATCATCATGTCCTGGATGACTTGTAACAAACAGAAAGAGGTGATTGCAGGTATGTTGTGATCAGGGTTTTAAGCAGATAATGAACATCACCTGTTCTTCTGCAGAGTTTGTACCGCAGCTTTGATGTGACATCAAAAAACTCAGGGGAGCACAAAAGGTACCACATTGAAACGAATCAGGAGCCTTTTTGTTTGTTATTTAGTGGAGGTTTTAGTAGAACGTTGTTATTAATGGAGTTACTGGTTGTAACTTCTCATCACTAATCTGAATAAAAATCTTTTCAAATAAAGTATTAAAAGAAAGATTAAATGTTTGTCTGGTTTGGAGAGCTCACACAGGTCTCCCTGCTGCATGTTGTTGTTCCCTGAAACTAACAACTTCCTGTTTATTCATAAACATCAACATAACCACACGCTGTTGACTTTGGAGTGTGTGAACGTTTCTGTCTGTGCGTCACGTTCCTTCAAACATATTTAGCTGTGACGCAGTTTTACATTTCATAACTGAGAAGGAGAAGTGTAGCTGTTTATACTGCTGGTCAGAGTTTCTCTGAAATAATGATGTGAATGAAGATCAAAAACATTGTTTAACTTTTAGAAGGCAGTGGACAACCTGTCAGGTTTAAAGGTCTGTAGAACGAAATCTGAAAATATCTCATTATATTAAGACCCGAAACAAATGACTGAAAATATTGATCTTTAAAGCAAATTTTGGCTAATGACCCTGATTTAAAAAATTACCTTGACTCAGGTATATGGAGGTAAATTCTCACCTGTGAGGAGGGCTTCTTTGGCACGTAGACCTTCCACATCTCAGCCTCCCTAGAGGTGGCCTTTTCTAGAAGAAAAGACAGCCTCTGGCGTCCCCAGGGTTTGGCGAACTTCATTCTGTCCTCCCCGGGTTGAGCCTACCTCCCCACTGGATACAGCTACCTGCATGATGACATATTCATTTTCTCTGTCACACAGGTGAACTTTTTAAAGACCTGCTCTAATGAAAATGGTGTTGTGATTTTGTGGCATGTTTCTGATGCTAGAGGACATTTATTAAGAAAATTATAATATCTGAGTAACATTTTTAATATTAGAGGCACAGGAAGGTAAATCCAAACGTAAAAGCAAGAAAACTATTTTTAAACACTTTACACAAGACTGCGGTTCAAAACTAGAGTTTTGAGTCTAATAATCAGATTTTTTAAAATCTTATAAGTCTCGTGTTGTTTGACACTTTTTAGTCAGAATAAATCTCTGAAACTAAAACAATCGCACTTCTCACTCTTATTGGGAACAAAAAAAATACAAATTAATAAATCGTTTATCCATAAAAATAAAGATATTTAATAATGATAATCTCGAAAACCTGAATTAGGAATAAGACATAGGAAAATATTTTTTTACTTCTGTCCTTTTTAAAAACAGTCAGTTTTTCAAACAGTTTCTGGAATTTGATCCAACTGATTTTCATAACAACAATCACCGTCAGAAGGAAAGTGAAAACAAACTGACCTGATGGAAAACACCTAGAACCTCCAACAGGAACTCCTACATTTTAGGGAACTTATAAGACCTCTACGTGCAGGTGCACCAATAAACACTAAGCCATAATAAAATGAAGCAGACTATTTTCTGGAATGGATATCATCTGACGTCCTAGCGTACAGAGCTAGCTAGTGGCTTGTTAGCTAAGAAGCTGCTGGTGCAGACAAACTGTTTTATTCCTAAAGTGACGTAAAAACATAGTCCACTGCTCTCACTAAGTATCAAATAGAACGTGAAGACTGAGCTTTAAGAACGAAAGCACAAAATACGCCACTGGAACATTTAAACAGCTGACTGCGATCCAGTGAGTAGACGGAGCCAGTAGCATTACCTCCCCTGCGAAGCGGAGAAAACCACAGATAGGTTTCATCCGGTCCACTCGATCCAAGGATAAAGAAAAACGGGTGGAATCGAGTACCCGTATTCCGGTCTAGTCGTCCATTGCGGCTGCCATGGTGTGAAGTGATAGGGAAAAGGGGACGTTATAAAAATATTAAAACATAAAAGAACGGAATATAGACAGATCCGTCTACTTCCGAGGAGGGGACTGAGGGAGGGAGGGAGGGAGGAAGAGAGACGTAGAAGGAGAGAGAGAGGGGGACAGTCCCCGCCCACCACCAGGCAGTACAGCACCACGAAACAATGTTAATTTTTTATTATATTTTTTACTATATTTTCCCTGAAATATTACTTTAAGTTAGATTCAGTTCAACTACCCTAAAAAATTTACGTCAGAATAACTTTAAAATATTCAATATATGTCCAGAAAAAAACACTTCTGTTCAAATACCAGGCAAAAACAATGCAATCTCCATTCACTGAGCCGATTTAGCTTTGTCTGAATAAATAAATAATCTGATACATGACAGAAAGTGGCTGCAGTGCTGTTTTGCAAGCAACTACATTCTGGCTTTGAAACCCAATTGGACCTTTCTGCATGGAGTTTGTTTATTCTCCCTGTGCATGTGTGTTTTTTCTGGGTACTCTCATTTCCTCTCTCAGACCAAAAAGAAAAAAGAATATATATAAATAGGTTAACTGGCAGCTGTAAATTGGCCCTCAGTCTGAGTGTGAGTGGCTGTTTGTCCCTCTGGGGCCCAGGGGTTGAGCAGCGGCCTGTCCAGGTGTAATCTGGCCTCTGGTTCAATGACTGCTGGAGATAAACACCAGCTCCCATCACCAAACAATATTGTAAAGGTGAACTCATGAGTTAATCAAGGAGATTATCAGAACATCAGACAACTGACAACAACTTGGTATCAACTCAATAAACACAACAAAACAAATAAAGAAATAAACAAAAGCAGACAGGAAACCAACGAGAAAAGAGAAACAAACTTTAAACAAACCAAACAAACAAGAAAAACATGTAACACTGATACTGAGTCTCTTTCAGATTATTATTCATCTTATCAATAAACTAAAAGGGGTCAATCTTTTCTTCAACAGTAACAACAGTAATTCACTGTCATGACAAGTATATAACATAATTTAATTTGAAATATCATGTGGACATAGGGAAAAACTGGATTAGTGATAAGGTTTCACCCTGCTGAAGGGACAAAACAGCTGCACCTAGGGAATGTGTCTCCTGAGCAGACCGGGACTCTGAACATTATGTTCTCTGAGGGTCACGTCCATGACTGTTTGACCCAAGAGTGAGTGATATAGCTGGGAGGCTGTATTTTACTTTACTTATAATAGCTTGTTAGATTTATTGGTTTATGTCTGTAACAGAACAAATATCAAGTTCAAAAGTTTAGAATTGTTTACACAGTTTTACATGGTCAAATAACTTATGTTTTATCAGATCAGCAAGTTCCCAGAGGGTCCCACTTTTAAATTTTTACAAATAAAAATATTTGAAACTACAGTATTTGTATGTATTAATTGTATTCCGTTTGTTGAAGACAAATAAACAGTACTGCCAAAAAGAAATACGTAATGTCAATATTGCGTCAGGTTCCTTCTTGCTCACGGACCAATCAAAGTGTAAAGTTTTAGGCGGACTATTTGAACGTCCATAAATGCAGATTGCTGATTGGCTCACAGAAACGTCAGTCCCAGGGGTGCGTCTCATGTGACAGATTCAGTGTCGTCTTCGCAAATTATTTTTCAGTGCATATAGGATTAATAGTTAATCTGAATTTTAAGCGTCGAAGATAAAGAAGTAAAGAAAAACTAAAAGTTGAAAGTAAAATGTGGGTTAAAGACTTAAGTTTATGCCGTTTATCTCAATAGGAGGCGGACACTCATGTTACACCCAAGGATGTGATTGGTTGCTACTGTGTGACAGCAATGGTGGGCGTGACCACTCGAACATCAACAAAGGAGAGAAAAAAAGAAAGAAAGAGACCAGAAGACCCAAAGAAATAAAGGAAGCAGCTGAAAGAAGACGACAGATATGTGGATTTAACAGGCAATAACAGGTAAAAGAAACATTTTATATACGAAACTGTCTTTGTAGATTCATTGAAACCTTGTTTTTTGAATTGCATTCAGTTTTATTGCTAAATGTTCCGAAAAGGAAGAAAAGATTTAAAACAACATAGTAAACAATCAGCTGTAATGAATCTGTTACATTTATTACAAAAAGTAATTCTTGCTGAATATGAATAACGTGTCGGGTTGTCATATTTTAGGGTTATTTATTAATGTAACAAGAAGTTCAAAAGGTTCTTTAAAAATCTATAGTTTTTATACGTAGGAAATTGGGGCTAATCGTGTTTAATTTTTTGTCCAAGGTGAAAATCAGTTATGAAATCTGCAGATATTTATGTATCTGTGTGGTGGAGTATTATTTTACAACATTATAGGTGATGGGTTTGTTTGAGGAATGATTTTTAAAGAACATCCCCTCCCCCACTCCGGGCTCAGAGGATTTAAACGTTAGCAAACGATTCACGCTCGGTTCTTCGGTTAAAATGGACTTTTGGGCAGAAAACGGTGCAAGTTAGAGTTTTACAAGGTTTGAGTCGTTGATTAACTGTCTAAACCGTGAAAAAAACAGCTGTTTGACGGTCGAAGGACAGAGTAGGCGTCTACCGGAGCCCAGCTGAGGGAAGTGGGCCGGGCTAGGTGCCTCCTGTCGGAGCTGACAGATCAGCCGCAGGCCGGTCAATTTAACACAAAAACACCGAGAAAATGTTGTTTTAACCTCTGAGAGTGAACATTTTTTATTACATTATATAATATAAAATGTTTTTAAATGTTGTCAATGTTTTTTTATATGACCGATTGAGTCTAAAATGAACAGATTGTGTTTACAGTTTGTGAAATTATACTTAACCATCTCAGACAACAGATCTTAGCATCCTGGTGATGGACTAAGAACCATCCTGATTTTACTTTTTTTTTTTTTTGATAGTTGTTGTTTTGGACCTTTTAAGTGAAACATGATCTTCATAACCTCAGGAAATTCAACTAGGCCTCAAAACATTTCCAACGAAAAGTGCTTCCCCTCTTCTGTGGAGTCTAGTTTCATCCCTCCTTTCTTTATATTTTACTTCCAAGTAGTTAAACCTCCCTGGATTTGTTTTAACATGATCTTAAATTACATTTCTGAACTTTCTGAAGTTTTTCTTAATACTTGGGTGCTTTTAAACTTATTTTCAGAGGAAATTACATCAACAGGGTGTTAGTCTAAAACATTACGGCATAAGCTTCTCGTGCGATGACTCTTTAAATGTGATGAAACTGGACGTATGGAGGAACAAGGAGAATCATCAGCCTGGAAGTTACATCTGAGAGATCATGTGACCAGGCAAAGGAAGAGTTGTCATGAGTCTGAACAATATTTAGAAAAGCTGATGCAAACAAATGCTTTTTTATTGTTTTGCAGGGACTAAACATTAAAGGGACGCAATAAAGAACCCTTGGAGAACTTCTTCCAGTGCCAGCTGAGATATGGATGCCATCAGGCTGACGAAGGAGCTGAAGGTGAACTGTGAGCTGGAGGCAGATTATATCCCTAAAGAGACGGGACTGAACCTCATCGAGTCTGCAGTAGAGGTGAGATACACGTCATGTTCAGTTCATTTACCTTGAAACACAAAGACTAGATTATAAAACATTCTTTCATTTCCAGGGTGAGAGTCGGATCTCGGCAAGGTGCAGAGATGCCAAAGTGGAGGACCTGTGGAGTCTGACCAGCTTCTTCGGTTTCAGCACGCAGACCTTTGTCCTGGCTGTTAACCTGCTGGACAGATTTCTGGCCATTATAAAGGTAAGAGATGCTCTTTTAGCTTTAGTTTTCATCATATTCAAACTGTATTTAACACGCCTGTCTGCGACCCGCTCAGATCCAGCCCAAGCACCTGTCCTGCGTCAGCCTCAGCTGCCTCCACATGGCGGCCAAAGTGACGGAGGAGGAGTGCAACCTGACGTCCACCGACGAGCTCATCCGTATCGGACAGTGCAGGTTCACCGTGTCCGACCTCGGCCGCATGGAGAAGATCATCACAGAGAAACTCCACTTCAAGTCCAAAGCCGTCACTGCCTTAACCTTTCTGCACTCGTACCACCAGATCGCACTTTCACACGCCTCGGACAGGTGAGGCGGCTGCTAACAGAACAATCTGAGCACCAGACTCAGTCGGGTCCTGTTTGCAGACTGATTAACTGCCATGGATCGATAACTCATAACAGATATTATTATCTTACATAACTAGTCTGTAGCTTGTTGAGGCAGATCCTGAGTTCCAGCGTTCAGGTTTTCCTGCATTCTGATTGGTGGAGCTGCTGCTTGTTTGTTACAGAAACTAATGTAGGGCAGCAGCTGACTGAAGTTCACTGATAAGATTTTTTTGTCCGCTGCTGTTGGCAACAACACCTCCTCCTTATGAAACTCAGCTGTGTTTCTGCTTCGCTAGTGATAATAACAACATGAACAGTTCTGCCTGCGTTGGGTTTGTTCTGTTTATCGTAGACGTGTGATATGACTCGTGTATTAAACAGCTTAGAGTTGAATGAAGTCTGACGCTGACTGTGTTTCTGTAAACAGGAAGGAGATTCTGAGCCTGGAGAAGCTGGAGGCTCAGCTTAAAGCCTGTCTGTGCCGGATCTCCTTCTCCAGAGCAAAGGTAGGACTTCACAGCTGCTCAGAAACTCATTTCCTAATTTGGACAGCAGTACTGAAACGTGTCTCTGTCCACGCAGCCGTCCGTCCTGGCCTTGTCTCTCCTGAAGCAGGAGATCAAAGCCATTCAGTCAGAGGACATGTTGGAAATCGCCTCCCTCATCCAGAGACACCTGAAGGTACGTCACACACTCTGAAGGTTTTTATTACACAACAGCTCATCCAGGAGGGAAATAAACACCTGTAGAAACCTGCTGGCACGGAAAAACACAGCTGGATCAGAAACTAGAGCTGGACGATCGCCAACTGTTGTTTTTCTGTTTGATGTCAGGGAAACAGGAAACAGTTAAAAACAAGCGAGCAGGTTTCAAGTATTTCAGTTTTAATTACACTTAAGAATAATTTAAATTGATTATAAAGTCCTAATTTTCCCTTATAAGCAACTTTTACTGTGTTTTAACACAACATTTTTTTGGTGAATGTAAAAAAATAAATAAATAAAATTTAATCCTGAGTTGAGATCGTCCCACTCGGGTCAGTCCAGATGAAACCAGCCATGTTTTTATGTCAGTCAAAAAGCTGAATGGCCTCAAAAGATGCTGGTTGTTCAAACGCTGAGCTACAAACAGGAAACGGTTCCTGAAGTTTCCTCTGATGTGAAGCAGCTGAGCCGCCTGCAGGTTTCCAGCTTCAGGGTACGGGTGTCACATGACCAGCTGATCAGGTTACAACACAGATCCACTCTGTGTTCCAGTTTGTTTCTTTTAACCCGCTCACCTCCGCAATCAGTCAGGTCTCTGTTTACACTCTGACTTTTCAGGAAACTCGTCTGGATTGTATTAAATGTACTGATGTTAGAGGGCGGAGCCAAACAGCTTGACTGACCTGTGTGGTGTGATTTCAGATTCCTGACGCCGACCTCCAGCTGTGGAGTGAGCGTGTGGCTCGGTGTCTCTCAGACTACGCCTCCCCCGAATGCAGCAAACCCAACCACAGGAAGCTGCAGTGGATTGTGTCACGGCGGACCGCCCAGAACCTGCACAGCCACCGCAGCGTCCCCGAGCTACCCACCATCCCCGAAGACTGTTGGGACGAGAGCGAAAGGTCAGAGTCCGGTCTGAAAAACACACCTGAATTCCAAACCCGAGTCAGACGGAATCAAATACCAAACGTGTTTATTATTGTTCGGTGTGACAGTCAGTGACCACATACCAAACACACCTGAGAGCGCCAACACTGCAGGTATTTAGCCCTTCAAAACAAAGCAGACACACCCACTAAATTCTTCATCTCCATGGCAACACCACACTGAAATACTGGTGATTAGGATCAGATTAAGCAGGTTTTTTTTTTAAATAGAAATATTTGAGAAGCAGCTGAAAGGGACGGAACAGAAATGTTTTCTGAAGCAACCGGACGTGCAGAAACACTCGACTTTCTGTTCTGATGCAACTCTGCGTCACACGGGCCGATCCGTTCTGATGTGAGGTACGTGCAGGTCACCGATCACCCCTCCCCCGCTGAAACAGATGTTTCCATGACATCACAACAGGTAAACAGGGGAGGCCTCACCTTTACGTAACAGTCCTTTAGTGAGTCATTATGAATAAGACGTGATCGCAGCTCGGTTTTACAGCTGGAATCATGAGTCAGAAACTCTGAACCACCACGCGGATCAGCTGATCAGTGATATGAGGAAGTTTAAAATTGTTTCACTTTTCTTCTTGTCCAATAAAACATTTCTCTCTGTCCCCCCCCCCCCCC
>SSNP01000129.1:446577-463328 GCA_006937955.1 Pachypanchax playfairii | reverse complement strand
CCCCCCCCCACCACCACAGTGAGGATTCATGTGAGGACGTGATGAGTTCAGGGGAGGAGTCTCTAAGCAGCTCACTGGGCAGCGACGCAGAGGGTCCCTTCTTCCCGCTGCACCTCCGTCTCCAAAAGCACCGCCTGTACCTCCCTGCCTGAAGACGCCCCCCCCACCACATCTTAATTTATTGTCCAATAAGCTCTGGTGCCAGTGAAAACGCACACAACGACTGGCAGCTGAGCGTCTGGGTGGATTCAATAGATCTTTTTGAATTGTAGTTTGTTTTTTTTAGACTTGTTTGGTGCATGTAGCGACGTCACATTCCAGGATTCAGTCGTTTTATGTTCGTCTGTTCAGGCGTTTGTCCTTTAGGTGCTGAGCAGATGCTGCTCTCTGCTCCAGATGTCAGACCAGGACAACGAGGATCGTTTGCCAAACGTGATGTTTTTACTAAGAGAATGTGCTTTTCTGTTTGACTGTTATGATCTGACTGTTTGTACTTTTTTTCTGGGCAGAATGAGAAGCAGCAGTTTTAAATGTAATCTTGTTCATGGCATTGTGAAGAAGGACGGTGCTGTAAAACAGCTGATCCAGGTCCAGATCGGTCTGGTTCCAGGACCAGGTTAAGACAACAGCCGTGTCCGAAAGCTGCTGCTCTTAGCTTCTTTGAATTTGCACAGTTTTCATTAGAAACCTGGTTTGGTGGTTCTGACTCGACCGAGTCTTCAGGGTGTGTTCTGCGTGAACGTTTGTTCAGTTTTTGATTTAAAGTGGCCAGTTTAATAATGTAGCTTAAGCACACACATGTTTAGAGCTGTAAGAAACGTGTCTGAAACTAAACGAGTGTCAAAAAGTAAAAAATATTCAGATAAAAACATGTAAAACTGTAAATGATGTAAAAAAAAACAAAAAAAAAAGCTGTTAATAGTTCTCTGTAGATATGTTATTTATTATTTTTTTGTCACTTGTACTAAAAACAAAATCTTATAAAAATGCTATTTTTAACTTTGTGTCTGTTTTTTTAATAATCTTGTTTGTAAAAACTCAATTCAGATTAATTTTAAATCAAATATAATCTAATAATATCTGATAGATCTGAAACAGGAAGTCTAATAATAAATTAAAGGGTCGATATGTTGGATTTATTGATCAGGTTTACATCATCATCGTCGCGCCTGTTTGGATGGAAGGTTCTGGAAAAAACGGGCAGATCGGACGCAACGCAGGCGAGTAGTAAAACGGACTGGAGTCCTGATCCTAAACCATCAGCTGACCTAAGGGTCTTACAGGTCACATGACAACCAGCAGCCTATCCAAAGCCTGGATCTGACTGGGTCGTGACTTGGTGACCTTTGTGAGGGAGTTTCCAGATTGCTGTGAATCGTTTGCGATGCAAAGCCTCACAGGAATTTATAACACGTTCAAATGAGTTTGCAAGACAAATTTTCTCTTAAAATAGCAGGAGGTTCGTCTGAAACCAACCGGGGCCGATCTGTTCAGTTTCTGAGTCTGAAGTGAGTTGGAGATGTGTGAAACTCGTGACTGTCTCCAAACACTAAATAAAAAAGAGTTAACTGCAAAAAAATCTACATATAAAAACTTGTTTATTCAAAAAGACTGTCGATTAAAACAACTGCAAAGTTCTAACCAGCAGAATGAGATGATTAGAACCGGTTAGTTAGAGTCCAGTCAGTCTGCAGGAGAGACAGTCAGTTACTGATACTTGAATGTTTTATAAAATACAGAATATAAAAATTTTAAATGTCATTTATTTGTTAAATGATTCATCAGATCTAAAGCATTAATCAGTTTTAATAAACCCGAGTTAAACTGAAGCTTTTTAAAGCAGCTTTCTGTCTAGTGATTCAACAAATGGGTTGAAGTGTCGTGAAGCTTCATTTACTCTACTGCTTCATTCAGCAGCCAAATATATAATTAATGAATTGCATTGAAGTGAGTTTTGTTTTGTATTCTTTGATATAGGTAATGCAATAGAATAAATTTATTATAATTATCCTGATTTTAAATTTTATGTAAAAAAATGGAACTCAAACATGTGACACTGTTTACACGTCTTCTGTTTTCTGTGTGTAACTGTTGATTTTAATAGGTAAAATATTGTATTCAGAAACAGTAACTTCTCCACTCAGCTGGACTTCAAGCGCTTCGTCTTTCATGAGACACAGACGATGCTGCGGGACTCAGAAAGCCACAGCTAGTTTTTACAAGTTGTTTCTTGTTGGTTCATCACATGATGTAAAATCGCATCTACAAACTGTGATCGCATCATTTCACCCCTTTTATGATTCAAACTGGATGCAAATACGTGAACCATTTCCTGAATCAGTCACATGGTTTGGTTGCTGCGAGGCTTCAAACGTCACCGTACATCATTAGCTTCACCGCGCTTCACAAAAATCTACATTAGCTACTCGAGACGCCTCAACGCAGAAAGACGCATCAGTACCGAAAAGCACCGAATTCCAACATTTAATCCAGCTTGTGTCCAAAAGTGACGTGTTGATTAATCTATTTTACTAAAACAATGTTTCAATCAAATAACTGGATTTAGTTTAAATTATTTTATTTAAATAAAAACTACATAAAGTTCTATAAATATATTTTGTCCTAAAATAAGTCTCTTCATTTTAAACACCACCTTGTAAACACCAAGTGAAATCAAAACCATCAACACCTCGATGTAAATGATTCACAATAAATACGTTTTTAATAAAAGCAGAATAAAAAAAATGTAAATTCCTAAATCTGGAAATATAAAATAAATAGTTCCAGCTGCTCAGATCGACTTAAAGAACATCAAGAGAGAAAAAATATAAATAAAACGTCACTTTAAACACACGACTCACAAAAAGCTCCTGACGTTCGTCTTCCAGGTGAAACTTATGGAAAACATTTAAATTTGACTGTCCAGTGAAGTTACATCATGACATAAAAACACATGATGGTGATTTTATCATCTCAAACTGAATCCAACAGCTGCTGATTAAACCACAACAAAAACGTGTCATGTGACCTTCAGCAGCTTGACGTCTGGTGCTGCTAACGAGTCGACTTGTCTTTGAAGGCGCTCACCTCCATCAGCTGAGTGACATCACTGTTTATAATGAAGCTGTTCAAAATCTGATTGAAATGTTTATTTAAACATAAGACAACAAATTTTACAAAACAAAGTGAAAAAGTTTTACGATAAAGGGATAAAAAAAAGGTCTCTAATATCTGAATATTTTTAACTTTGTGCAGCTGAACTTTGGCTGTGTTTTATTTTTAATTAACGGATCATCTCTGACTGACGAGAGCAGCAGACTGAACAGATGCTTCAAACATCCAACGATTCATACAGCAGAGACAAAACAGAAAGCCATTGAGTCCTACCACATCAGTCCAACATGGAGACGATCCTTCTGATCCATCCAGTCTGTGTTGGAACTTCTAATCCAGGTTAATAATCCCCACAATGATCCAATCCCTTCTGCATGTGATGGATCAGAATCCCATCCGAGACCTTTTCTTTTTCAGCTGAGAGGCCTGTGAATGTCCCCGTTGACTCTGAGACGCCTGAGACAGGGTCTGAGAGGACGCCAATGAAGAGAAAATGTCCTTGGGCTGAAATGAGCTGGTGGTCTGGAAAGTCCTGAACGAGGGAGCAGCTTGAAGAGGAGGAGAGTCCTGGTGTGAGGCGTCCTCCTGAAAACATCAAACACACAAACTCAGTAAAAAGACAATGTCCTTCTGGTTGGAGTCACTGGTCTCAGAGACACTGCTGTCCTTTAAACAAACAGCAGCCTCCGTCACTCGCTTGGTGTCTGTCTGTTTTTTGGACATTATAGTATTTGTTTTACATGAGAAGAACTTTTAAACATAAGAGACTCAACCAGACGAACTCGTCCACCTGGTGATTTTATTAACTTTCCTGAACTTCTGTCTGGAGACGCAGCAGCTCTGTTTGGAACACACCGGAGACGCAGACGGCGGAGACACGCTGGAGCTCGTCAGGCTGAGACAGCGGGGTTTCCGCACGGCGTTCCCGTTCATCCACATCACAAACGTTCACTCCATTTCCTATAAGACGAGCTGCTTCACCTCGCCAGGACAAACTCAGATTTCTACTTCAAGTCAAGTTTATTTATAAATTTAAAAACAACCATGGCTGATCAGAGTGCTGTACAACAAGATAAAAACAATAAAACAGCATAAATCAGAATAAAAGCTCTAAAAATACATAAATACAGATCATGCAGCCCTCATGTGGAATCCATATAAACTGTTTTATTCTCTTCATTTATTCTGGTCAGTGTTTACGTTCCATCGCAGGTCTGAACCTCCGAGGCTTTAACAGACCTGCAGACCAGATAACCAACATCCGACTGCACTGACTGGACGGCTGCATCAAACCTGGATCAACTCTTCAACACCTCACTGGAGCTATGCAAAGTCCCATCCTGCCTCAAAAGCTCCACCATCATCCCCCCAAAAATCCTCCATCTGAGGATTAAATGACTGCAGACCCGTCGTCCTGACGTCTTGAAATCATTGGAAAGGCTGATAAACCACCTGAAGTCCATCACAGGACCCTGCTGGACCCCCTGCAGTCTGGATACAGGACTAACAGGTCAGTGGATGATGCAGTCAGTCAACATGGAGCTGCATTACATCCTGCAACACCTCCAAGGTCAAGGTCAATTTTATTTATAAATCGCATTTACAGCAGCATAAGCTGCCCAAAAGTGCTGCACAAGGCACAACACACCAAGGTTAGGACAATAAACAATAAAAACATAGAATATAATAAATACAGAACAGTCACAGTTCACAATAAAAACTGTTAAAAACTATTAGGATGCTCAAGTCAACCTGCATTACAAGCCAGATCAAAAAGGTGCTTCCAGGAACGTCCATCAGGATGCTGTTCATGGACTTCAGCTCCGCATTTAACACCATCCTCCCAGAAGTCCGCCTGTCCAAACTGTCCCAGCCTAAGCCTGTCCAAACTGTCCCAGCCTAAGCCTGTCCAAACTGTCCCCGCCTCAGGGGATCTCAAACTTTCTGACAGACAGGACGCATCAGGTGAGGCTGGAGAACATAACATCCAGCACCCGGACCATCAGCACTGATGCCCCCCAGGGATGTGTCCTGTCAAACCAAGCTAGACTGAAACAGACTGCAGAGAACGACAGGGTCTGGAAAGAAAATCACTGGTGCTAATCTGCCCTCCATCCAGGACCTGGACTCCTCTAGAGTCAGGACCTGGACTCCTCTAGAGTCAGGACCTGGACTCCTCTAGAGTCAGGACCTGGACTCCTCTAGAGTCAGGACCTGGACTCCTCCAGAGTCAGGACCTGGACTCCTCCAGAGTCAGGACCTGGACTCCTCCAGAGTCAGGACCAGGTCAGGCAGCATCAGCAGGGACCTTCTCACCTCTTCTCTCCCTCCAGGACGAAGCTACAGATCACTGAACACTAAAACCACCAGACCAGTTTTTTCCTGCAGACCGTCACCATGTTGAACAAACATACATACAAAAACCAATGCTATGATAAAATAATGATATTCTACCTGCTCTGTACCACCTGACCTCAGACCACCAACTAGACTTTCATGGTGCTAAAATGCTGCTCATGTGTCTCCTGTGTGAGTTCTATGTCCAACACTGTCCATCATGTGGACAGTCATTTCTCAACTCAAACTGTAAAGTGTGAAGTTCAACACCTTGAAGCTGCAGCGAGCGAGCTGGTTTACAGATCTCTCCTTCTGAGAGAAGTTGTACATCTTACCTGCGTTTCAAACAGAGAACTCAGATAGTCTGAGGCTGGACGTTTGGTCCTCTTCTGACGGGCCGGTGTGCTCTCACGACTTCCTGTTTGGGACAGAGGGGGGGTCCTGGGCCAGCTGGGGGTCTTCTGGTCTTCATTTCTACCTTTAATCCTCTGAGGTGTGGTGGCCGGGGTGGAAACTGGGGTATCACTTTGAATGTTCAAAGGCGTTGACACGATCTGGGACGAAATTCTTGCACCTTCTATGTCCGACCACCCGCGCTGACTGGCTCCCGAGGACCATCTAGCTGAACTGGAGAAATCATCCAGGTCCGTCTGATAGCTGACAGACGAGGTGAAGCTTCCGCTCAGATCTAAGCTTCGACCTTCGGCTCTCCTCGCCTCTTTCTCCTTCCTCCTCTTCCTCCTCAGAGCCTCCACCTTCGTCATCTTGTTCATCCCCAGTTGATCCTGCCACCAGGCTCGCCATGATTCGCTGCCCTGCCAGGAGACGGTCAGTCGGTTGCTAAGCGCGTCCGTCCATTCTTCAGTGTTCACAGGATTGGGTACAGAGACCGAACTCGGAGTCCTGAAGGACGAGACGGCGCTGTGAAGCATCAGTGAGCGTTTCGACATGCACGACTTGAACTCTCTGCTCAGCTCGTTTATGTGATTCTTCTCTGCAGGTGATCGCGTGTCTCTGGAAGGCAGATGAAGCAGATCTGTAGTTTCAGTCTTGAAGTGCTGCAAGTGGAAACGACTCTTTTTATGACTTTTCTGCATCAGTTTCGTGAGCCAGTGTCTCCACGTTTCAAGAGTCTTGCTGCTGAGAACCACAGGAGTCGGATCATTATTAATCCTCCTGCTGGACCTTCCAGCCTCTCCAACACATTCCTCAGCTTCAGCAGCTGTTTGTTCTGTCTTATCGCCACTAGTTGTACCTTCATCCAGTTCTGGATCCACGTTAACAAAAACCTGCAGCTGCATCTGCTTCAGGTTTAGACCTCTGCCTTCTGAATCCTCTGAATCAGAACACACATCTTGTGTTGGTTGGTGTCTGTCTGGTGTTTCAGGAACGATAATCCGACCGGTCACAGCCTGAGTTGGACCGATGATGTCCTCGTCGCTCGACGTGTCTGAAATCATCAGCTGAGTGTCAGCTGTTGGACGCTCAGATGCTTTTCTCTGAGACAGCTGGAGCTTCGAGGCTGCAGGCTGACAGTCGTCCTCTGCTACCGGAGCCTGAGATGATTCTGGATCCTGAAGCTTGCGTTCCAGGATCTGGTAGAAAATATCTCCAGCCTCCGTCAGCTGCAGGACGCACACACGTTCCTCACCACCAGGTTCTTTTCCTTTCTGGATACACGTCAGACCTGATAACGCAGAACAGAAAAGAAACTGTAAAACTCCTGATTCATCATCCATCTGATGGATCTTATCTAAACATCAGTTTGAATCTGAATCAGTTTATTGCAGAGTATCACTTGCATCACACAAGGAAGCAGTCTTTGTTTTATTCTCTGCACAACTTCACCAAAGTAAGAAAACCAACATAAGATGGCACGTTAGCTGTTACCTGCTGCAGGTGCAGAGAGTCTGTTGGTTGTGATTTCCAGGCGGTGAGGAATCTGAACAGGAAGGTGTTTGAGACTCTCTGTGGGTTGAAGAAGAGTCTGAGGAGGACCACGACTGACACAGGGCTCCGCCCGTCCTCCTAAAGGCACGCACGTGCACACACACAGCGAGGGCGTTACATGGGAAATGAACCAGTGCTTCAAGGTGTTTTAAAGGTGAGATCTGCACCGAGAAGCAGGTTGAACTAATCCAGAGTATCTTCAAGAGAATAATCTAACACAACATGTCTGATTTACAGCATCAGTTACCATGGTGATAAGATGTAGCTTCACAACCCTAAAAACCTGAAATGACCCAGAAGTTATCTCTCTAAAACGCTAATCCTGCTTCGCAGTTCAGGCTCCGCCCACATTTTATCTCACCTGAGAACTGAAGCATCACGATTTCCTGAGAACGCTGCGAGCCGAGCAGAACTTTGGTGGTTCCAGGCTCTGCCGAGTCCAAAGCAGCTGGAATAACTTGACAAAAAATGGGTGGAGCCTTCATCATGTGATCCCACTTGAGCATGGGGACACATGGGAAGCGCTCGTCCATGATGTAGGCTGAATGCTAACAGTGAAGGAGTTTAAATGTTAAACATTGAAAACTCGTTGCATCATCTCATCAAAACTTATGATAACTAGTTTATTTAAAATCTTCAGAATCACCACACTGAAGTGTTTATCGAACCTGAGTGGTGACGAGATGATGGAAGGAGTGAACGTCTCCCAGATATCTGGACATGAGGAGTCTTTCTCCACTCCGGCACTCCGAGGAGCTGCTGATCCGGAACAGAGTATGACCTGAAGTCGGGCTCATCTGAAGGAAGAGACAGAAACAACTAATAAACCAGACAGCATGTTAACTTTTAGATTTTAGACTTTGTTAAATATTTGCTGCTTCTTGAAGTTTTTGTTCCAGCCTCAGCTCTCACCCTGATATCACTAAGCTCCGCCCCCGTCCTGTCAGCGTACAGTATCACTCTTGGATGTGCGGAGAACTCGCACCATCTCCACGCTGACTTGGCATTGAAATACATGTTAGTGTTCTCAACTCGAATCTTCTGTAACCTGAACAGAAAACAGAAGATTTCAGCTTCACCTGTGAATCCAAACTCCTCCCACAGCTGAGTGACCTTCTCACCCTTTGCCGACCGTCCACAGGTTTGCTGCTCCGCTCTCACCTGCCACCAGAATCTCACCTAAGATATGAGGACTGAAGAACAGAGAAGATGTTGCTCTAACAGTCGCCACATCATTAACCCTCAAATCAAGCCTCGTGACGCTAACCTGACGCTCACGCAGGTTGAAACCTCTCTGGTGTTGATCACCTGAAGCAGACAAGGTCTGTCTGTTTCACTGAACCTCCAAACGCCACAAAAGTGATCAGATCGCACAGCAACACAACCTGAAACAGGAAGTAAAGAGCTGTAAACAGGAAGTGGACTTGAAGGAATCATAGAATAGAATCATCCTTTAATTGTCCCACAAGGGGAAATTTGGTCGTAACAGCAGCAGCAGATATACAAACAGAACAGAACACACACAATGTTTACAAAGATAAAAGAAGAATATTTACATTATGTACCATAATTATAAAATAGTTATAAAACTCTTACAGTTGTTGAAGAGGGAGGTGCAGCTGATCTGTCTGACGGGAGCTTTGAGCTGGAAGCTGATGGGTTTACTGCGGCTGGTGTCCACACCTTGATCCTGCAGCTCCACTTTGTGGAAGTCTGAGGTACTGCATTAAGAACCAGAACCAGCAAGAACCAAAGCTGGAAACACAACCACCTCCATCATGTGACAGTTTAAAACAGCAGCAGAAAATATCTAAACCTTGTGATACCTGACACTGTATAAACACACTCCTGTAGTCTCCAGCCTGATGAGATCTTCCAGCCTCACAGAATAAAACACACTAAAAGTAAAATGAAGTCAGTGTCTCACTGGCTGACGGACGGGATCTGATGCAAAACTGTGTTGAAACTGAATCACAACATTTGTGCAATTTCACCACAAAGTGCTTTAATTTGTTGTTTTAATTCATTCTGATTTATTTTGCATATCTGTCCCACTCAGAATGTCAGATTCTCTTTCAGCCTCCAATCAGTTGAACTTTGTTTCAGAGCTCATTAACCCCCCCCAACGCTCTAACTGTACACCCTGGGAAAACAAACAGAAGACTCCCAGATGTGTTCAACCGAGACAAGTAAGTTTTCTAAACTTTTTGAGCAACAAAATTAAGAATCCTCACAAACGTGGATCAGTTCTGTGCTAAAAACAAATAAATCAGTCAACTGAATGATAAATTCATACAACTATTCAGATCTGTCTTCAGTCCACTCTGAAGGATACTGAGACAGTTCAGTCCCAGACCTCCAGGATAAAGGAGGCAGCCTCTGCTCTGTGAGAAGGGGACGAAGGTCAGAGCGCCCCCTGTGGGTCCCTCAGAGAACAGCACGCGATCTCGTTGCTCCGCCAGCTCGTCATACAGCAGAGAGCCCAGCAGATCTGGAGGGATGTCATGAATCACGTCCGATAGCAGGTTACAATAAGCATTCAGAGAAGAAGAATTATACGTCTGGTGACACCTAGAAAAAAAAAAAAAGTTAAACTGACCTGTTAAACCTGAACAGGTCTTCATGTCACCAGATTGTTTTTAGATTTCCACTCACATTTTATAATTCAGCTTTTCAATGAAGTTTTCCACCTTCCACATGTTGGCGGAACCTCGCCAGTGTTTCTGCAAAACAAACACAAGAAACTAAGTATCTACAGGGAACAAACTTGTTTTCTATATTCTAACTAAATCTGAATCAGATTTATTGGGTCATGTATGTTACACATACAAGGAATTTGGTCCCAGTTCATATTTGCTCTTGTACTTATAAGGACCATTAATGTCGGATTTAGGCTGTGGCTCAGTGGGATGAGTGGCATCTAAATTTCCTGAGTTTTTTTTAACTACTCTGTATTTAAAATATCAACTCATAAACTTTAGTGGAGAAACTCACCGGTTTCGCCCCTTTATTTTTTTTCCCGGATCTGAAATAGAAATGTTCGCTCAGAATGTCACTCATGCACCCGAACGCATCGTGGCCGTGATCCATAAAGAAGTTCTGCATCTAAAAGACAAAAACAAATGATCAGCTGATTTTGTTGTTAAACATATTTCATTAGTCAAATAATCAACATACGTACTCACATGTTCTGTGAAGTCCAGAGGATCTGGAGGGGTGATGTTTCCAAGAAACGCTGAAAAAAAGTAAAAAAAGAAGCAACAGATAAATTAAAAGGGGAGTTTTGCTGAAGCAGAACTAATGGTCAGGAGTCTCACCTGCTTTAGGAGACAAGAGGGGGATCACTACAGCCTCGGTCTGACTCCATGTCTCACCTCTGACCTGATGTTTGGATGTAAACGTCCAGCTGGAGAGAGAACCGAAGCCGCCCTGAAACAATTACAAATTATTTAGAAACTATAAAGAGCAATTACAAAAACACTTCCAACCATATGATCTTAAATCAAACCACTGATTAAATAAAACCGGCATTTCTATTAAACAGGAATTCTAAAAAATATATCTAAAGACAGTTAAAATAATAATAAAATACAATTGAATGGGCTGAATTTAAACACAGCAGTAAGAAGAATAAATCTTTGTGCTGAATGAAACTGAGTGCACATCACGGCCTGATTTAAAATAAGTCATTTATTATTGGTGCTCACCTGAGGCAGAACTCCGTGGTATGAGCCCCATCCTGCAGACTCAGACACGTATTTCTGCGCCGCGTCCGGTGGACCGCAGTTATAAAACGAAGGAAACAGCTGCTGAGGAAACTGGTAATCCATTTAACTTGTCCTTATGTTAAAAGAAACGGCCACGTGTTTAAATATGTGTCCCTGCATCTGTGCGTGAGAACAAGTCTGGACATGTCTGGACAGTTCAGCTACAGCTAGCTGCTCTGTTAACTAGCATCCACTGTTCTATCCGTCTGTCGGAAACACGAACACGTCAGTTCAGCAACTGTCAGGTCACCATATGCCTCCAACATCATCTCAGTAGATGCAAAACACCACCAAAATAAAGCTAAATAACAGCTAAACTTCTAACTTACTCATGAAACACGTGGTGTCAGTTCCTCGAGCGTGAAACGGAAGTGACGTTCAATAACACCACGACAACTTCCGTCATTTCTGTCTACAAAATAATTTTCTTTTGCAGGTCTTTTAAATTAGCACAATTAGCATAGATTTTCTCGGATAAAGTTGCTTAAAAGTTACCAGGAAAGAAGCGAAAGTAATAATCTAATTATTATTAAATATTATTGAATAATTCAAATTAAAAAGTGGTTTAACGTTAACAAACTATATTACATTTAAATAAAACTAAATTCATAGTATTCTGAAGTCATAAAAGAGAAAGAAATACAGCAATCCAAATTGATAATGTAAATATAGAAGACGAGCAGATAATTCAATTTCTTGGTGAAATCCTGAATCATAATATCTGTTTGAAGGATGTTGGTTCACATCTGGACTGGAATAATTTATATAGGCTACTTTGTATTGTTCAAGATTCTGTCATGTTTTAGTTACTGTGTGGAGGAGTGTGGAAATACATATCAAATTTACAAACAATAAACATGATGCAGAAAAGATCAATCAGAATGATCAATAATACAGGATATAAAGAGCCAATAAATAAAACAGAAGCTGTAAAATCTCCAGGATCTGATTCGGTTTAAAACAGCATGAATAATAATTAAAGCTACAACATGCTTCCAAATGGATTAAAGAAATAATTTACAGAATCATAAAAAATATATAATTTAAGAGGACACGTGAAGTTGATTTAGGGGTTAATTGGACTTCACATCATAGACAGTGTGTAAAAACAACTTTAAAAAGTCTATGTTTCAGTATCAGGGTTAAATTCTTAAAGAGTCTGATTATCTAAAGGAAAGTAAAACCAAATATCATCTTATAAGAACATCTAAGAAGACTAATTCTAGATAAATACAAAGTTACTAACTAACTAACGAACGAACGAACTAATAAATAAACATACTCCCTTTTATTTTCGTACTATCGTATCAATTGTTTATTTTATTTTATTTTATTTTATTTTATTTTATTTTATTTTATTTTATTTTATTTTATTTTATTTTATTTTATTTTATTTTATTTTATTTTATTTTATTTTATTTTATTTTTTGACCGGAAGTTGTTTTCGGTTGTTGCCTGATCAGCTGACCGTACGGATCAGTTTGTCGGCGGAGTCCGAGCAGCTTAGAGGAAGGGTTATTTAGTTTTTACTTGCAACAGGAGGAAACGTTTGTCTAAAAGCCCGCCATCAAACGGAAATGCTACATTAGGACACCTGTTTCAGGTACGTTTTTAGTTTATAGCTTAGTGTATCGCATCTGTTAGCAGCGTTGCTAATCCGGAAGTGTCCGTACTGTGGTTGAGCTAACTGTCCTCTAACGTCCGATTAACAGTGACAGTCAGCTGGCGCGATAACAGAGATCGTTTGTGTTGGTTTTCATCTATTTTCAGTGAGTAATGTGTCCGTGTAAACGGTTATATTCAGAATGTAACGTTATTGATCCAAATGTAGCTCGTAAACAATCAGATGATGCACTCAGTGTGTGTTAGTTGTGTTTTCTGTCTTCGTGACAGAACTGAGACCTACGGAGGATATTTTTGTGCCAGAAATGGAAGAATGAGACATTTTTCTGTTTGTGTCAAAGCAGGTTTGAATCACGTGTTTCTGGAAGCTGAGCAGTAGTTTGTGATGCAGGTGAAACACTGAGGTGTTTCAGGGATATTTAATCACACACAAGCTTTATAGTCTTCTCATTTCTTATAAAGATGGTCTATAAAACTGTGCTGCTTCTAGTTAAATATACTTGTCTTTATTTTAGAACTTTGGGTGGCAGCTTGTAGATTTTAATGATTTATAGTTTTTATCTCCATTTTGAGAGGAATGTTTTCCATCTTTAAACTCCATCATCTGAATCCTTTAGGGAGAAAATGGCTCCTGAACTCAGGATCTGAACCAGCGTTGTGCCGATACATGACAAACAATAAAAAAAAACACTTTAAATGGTGTCTTTACACTCTTCAGCTAAAGAAATCTGAATAAATTCTGACTTTGGGACAAGCTGCTGTTGCAATTTATTTAGCAGCATCTAGCCAACACGGTGATTCCCAAAAAGCTGTTGTCTGAAAACATTGTTACTCCTTATGGTTTGTTCCTAAATTTGAGGAACCTGGACACGTGGAAGACAAAAGAAGAAGTGAGAGGCTTCAAAACATTAACCACAACAGATGAATGTATCTGAAAGTCGTTTGGGATTTCTGTCAACCAGCTGAGAACCGAATGCTGACTCATAAACTCTCCAAAGCCTTGAGTGTGTTTTCATTTCAGTGACACTTGGTAAAAACTGTTTGTGCAGAAATGATAGACGTGAGGATCAATCAGCCTTGATAACATTCATCAGCCTCAACAATAAACCGTTCACTGGGGTCTAACTCTGTTTTTATTGTTACAGGCGTGGCTCAGTCGCCATGGTAACAACACGGCTTGATCCTGAAGTTTATATTAAATTGTCTGAAGAAAGAGTCAAAGTTTAACTGATTACGGAGCAGCTGAGATTATGTTGTTTTTATTTACACCTGCTCGTTCTTTTCTCCATCCAGACCAGTCACCATCATGTCAAGCAACAACCTGGTACTACCCATAGTGCTATGGGGCCGCACAGCGCCCACCCACTGCATCAGCAGCTTACTGGTGATGGACGACTTCAACACCATCATCACCGGCTGCCACGACGGACAGATCTGTCTCTGGGACATGACGCCGGAGCTGAAGGTGCACGAGAGGATGACTGTGATGTTGCTGTGATTCTTTGATTTATAATAACTCTGATTTTTTTGGTCCCAGATTTGTCCCCGGGCCATGCTGTTCGGTCACACGGCATCCATCACCTGTCTGTCTAAAGCCAGTTCCTGCAGTGACAAACAGTATATTGTCAGTGCTTCTGAGAACGGGTGAGTTTTACTCTCATTTTCACATGAATCCGTTTTACAACCCAAAATTGAGAACAATTTGAAAGTAATGAAACAAGATTTATAAAAACACTAGCTTGTGATGTTTCATGGTTTTGATTCACTGGTGAAGTTATTCTAACACCTCAGGGTGCAACACATTCCCAAAAAGTTAAAAAACAGAAAAGCTTTTACTTTGAAATGTTTCCAGATTTCCTGACATGATGATACCAAGTGATGAAGAGTTTCAGCTTTTATTTTGTTACATTCTTACTACAAAAACGGGTCTAAAGTGTCCAACAATATGAGACTGTTGATGTTTCCAGGGAGATGTGTCTGTGGGACGTAAACGATGGACGCTGTATCGAGTTCACCAAACTGCCCTGCGCCCACACCGGCATCCAGGTAAGACCAGGTGTTGAAGCTGATTCATGAAGGTGGGCGGGTCAGCTGGTTCCTCTGTGTTTGTTCCTCTGCTGTCTATTTTTTCAGAGTCGTTTACATGAACATTTTTTTTTTAAGTTAACATGATTTTCTCGTACATCCTGTCTTCAGAGCCACAGTGAGATGTTTGACATGGAAGTGCTTATAAAAACGGGGCTTGTTGATTCACTTTCTTTTTTCTTCCTGTTAGTTCTATCAGTTCACCATCGGCACTCAGAAGGAAGGGCGTCTGCTCTGTAACGGTCATTATCCAGAAATCCTGGTGATTGATGCCACCAGTCTGGATCCTCTGTACTCTCTGGTTTCTAAGATCTCCCCAGACTGGATCAGCTCCATGAGCATCATCCGGTCTCATCGCACGCAGGGTGAGCAGCACGAGTCGACTCGGGGTTCATTTATCTGTGATGGAGGACAGTTTGAGCTGAAAGCTTTTTTACTTCCTGCTGTAATAAACATGCTTTTATTTTGCTGCGTCTCTCCAGAGGACACGGTGGTGGCTGTATCAGTGACGGGAATCCTGAAAGTCTGGATCATAACAGCTGAGATCAACAGGATGCAGGTAGCTGAAGGTTATAATCAGGTCACATGATCACACACTCATATAAATACACATTCTGTGTGTTTTATCTACAAACTATAAATAAATAAATTGGATATGAGTTCATGTGAGAAGCTGTTCTCTTCTCAGTCATCAGTATTAATGTGTTTCCTTCAGTTGTTCTTTGGGACTTTGTGTTTAGGACCTGGACCCGGTGTTTGAAGAAGAGTCCAAACCCATCTACTGTCAGGGCTGTCAGACCATCTCCTTCTGCAGCTTCACCCAGAGCAGCCTGCTGGTCGTCTGCTCCAAGTACTGGAGGGTAAGACCCGTCTGAGTCCGACTCGTTGAACCAGACCCGTCTGAGTCCGACTCGTTGAACCAGACCCGTCTGAGTCCGACTCGTTGAACCAGACCCGTCTGAGTCCGACTCGTTGAACCAGACCCGTCTGAGTCCGACTCGTTCAAACCAGACCCGTCTGAGTCCGACTCGTTAATGTCAGACCCGTCTGAGTCCGACTCGTTGAACCAGACCCGTCTGAGTCCGACTCGTTAATGTCAGACCCGTCTGAGTCCGACTCGTTGAACCAGACCCGTCTGAGTCCGACTCGTTCAAACCAGACCCGTCTGAGTCCGACTCGTTGAACCAGACCCGTCTGAGTCCGACTCGTTAATGTCAGACCCGTCTGAGTCCGACTCGTTCAAATCAGACCCGTCTGAGTCCGACTCGTTGAATCAGACCCGTCTGAGTTAAACTCGTGAAAGTCAGACTTGTTTAAGTCAGACCCGTTTGATGACCTGCAGCATGAAACGAGTGTCTCTGTGTTTCCTGTCAGGTTTTCGATGCAGGTGACTACTCGCTGCTCTGCTCGGTACCCAGCGACAGCGACCAGCTGTGGACCGGAGGAGAGTTCGTCACTGCAGATAAAGTCATCATCTGGACTGAAGATGGCTGCAGTTACGTCTACAAGCTTCCAGCCAGGTGAAGCAGCTGACCACCTGCAGCTCACCTGTGTGTACGTCACACACGGACTGAAACGGCTGACATGTTTTATCTTGGTTTCTCAGCTGTTTGTCTGCCAGCGAACATTTCCGCAGTGATGTTGGAAAAACTAAAGAAGGTTCGGTTCCTCCTCTGATCTACAGAATCGCTGAACGGGCAGACAAACAGGTGAGTCTTCTGCTCGGTTCAGTTTAAAATTCAGTGTTAGACGAGTCCAGAAAGTTCTGAACGATCCGGTTTCATCTCAACATGCAGTCAGAACCGCCAACTGCTCAACTTAATAACATTTTATTTACTTATTCTGAAACGAGGCACATATCAGATTTTATACTTT
>SSNP01000129.1:439070-446526 GCA_006937955.1 Pachypanchax playfairii | reverse complement strand
CAACTCGTTAAACCAGACCCGTCTGAGTCCGACTCGTTAAAATCAGACCCGTCTGAGTCCGACTCGTTGAACCAGACCCGTCTGAGTCCGACTCGTTGAACCAGACCCGTCTGAGTCCGACTCGTTAATGTCAGACCCGTCTGAGTCCTACTCGTTGAACCAGACCCGTCTGAGTCCGACTCGTTGAACCAGACCCGTCTGAGTCCGACTCGTTGAACCAGACCCGTCTGAGTCCGACTCGTTGAACCAGACCCGTCTGAGTCCGACTCGTTAATGTCAGACCCGTCTGAGTCCTACTCGTTGAACCAGACCCGTCTGAGTCCGCCTCGTTGAACCAGACCCGTCTGAGTCCGACTCGTTGAACCAGACCCGTCTGAGTCCGACTCGTTAAACCAGACCCGTCTGAGTCCGACTCGTTCAATTCAGCCCCGTCGGAGTCCGACTCGTTGAACCAGACCCGTCTGAGTCCGACTCGTTGAACCAGACCCGTCTGAGTCCGACTCGTTGAACCAGACCCGTCTGAGTCCGACTCGTTCAAACCAGACCCGTCTGAGTCCGACCCGTTGAACAGACCCGTCTGAGTCCGACTCGTTGAACCAGACCCGTCTGAGTCCGACTCGTTAATGTCAGACCCGTCTGAGTCCGACTCGTTGAACCAGACCCGTCTGAGTCCGACTCGTTGAACCAGACCCGTCTGAGTCCGACTCGTTGAACCAGACCCGTCTGAGTCCGACTCGTTCAAACCAGACCCGTCTGAGTCCGACTCGTTAAAGTCAGACCCGTCTGAGTCCGACTCGTTGAACCAGACCCGTCTGAGTCCGACTCGTTGAACCAGACCCGTCTGAGTCCGACTCGTTGAACCAGACCCGTCTGAGTCCGACTCGTTCAAATCAGACTCGTCTGAGTCCGACTAGTTGAATCTGACCCGTCTGAGTTCGACTCGTTAATGTCAGACCCGTCTGAGTCCGACTCGTTGAACCAGACCCGTCTGAGTCCGACTCGTTGAACCAGACCCGTCTGAGTCCGACTCGTTAAACCAGACCCGTCGGAGTCCGACTCGTTGAACCAGACCCGTCTGAGTCCGACTCGTTGAACCAGACCCGTCTGAGTCCGACTCGTTAATGTCAGACCCGTCTGAGTCCAACTCGTTGAACCAGACCCGTCTGAGTCCGACTCGTTAATGTCAGACCCGTCTGAGTCCGACTCGTTGAACCAGACCCGTCTGAGTCCGACTCGTTCAAACCAGACCCGTCTGAGTCCGACTCGTTGAACCAGACCCGTCTGAGTCCGACTCGTTGAACCAGACCCGTCTGAGTCCGACTCGTTGAACCAGACCCGTCTGAGTCCGACTCGTTAATGTCAGACCCGTCTGAGTCCGACTCGTTGAACCAGACCCGTCTGAGTCCGACTCGTTGAACCAGACCCGTCTGAGTCCGACTCGTTCAAACCAGACCCGTCTGAGTCCGACTCGTTGAACCAGACCCGTCTGAGTCCGACTCGTTGAGCCAGACCCGTCTGAGTCCGACTCGTTGAACCAGAACCGTCTGAGTCCGACCCGGTAATGTCAGACCCGTCTGAGTCCGACTCGTTAATGTCAGACCCGTCTGAGTCCGACTCGTTCAAACCAGACCCGTCTGAGTCCGACTCGTTGAACCAGACCCGTCTGAGTCCGACTCGTTGAACCAGACCCGTCTGAGTCCGACTCGTTCAAATCAGACCCGTCTGAGTCCGACTCGTTAATGTCAGACCCGTCTGAGTCCGACTCGTTAATGTCAGACCCGTCTGAGTCCGACTCGTTGAACCAGACCCGTCTGAGTCCGACTCGTTGAACCAGACCCGTCTGAGTCCGACTCGTTGAACCAGACCCGTCTGAGTCCGACTCGTTAATGTCAGACCCGTCTGAGTCCGACTCGTTGAACCAGACCCGTCTGAGTCCGACTCGTTGAACCAGACCCGTCTGAGTCCGACTCGTTCAAATCAGACCCGTCTGAGTCCGACTCGTTAATGTCAGACCCGTCTGAGTCCGACTCGTTAATGTCAGACCCGTCTGAGTCCGACTCGTTGAACCAGACCCGTCTGAGTCCGACTCGTTAATGTCAGACCCGTCTGAGTCCGACTCGTTGAACCAGACCCGTCTGAGTCCGACTCGTTGAACCAGACCCGTCTGAGTCCGACTCGTTGAACCAGACCCGTCTGAGTCCGACTCGTTGAACCAGACCCGTCTGAGTCCGACTCGTTAATGTCAGACCCGTCTGAGTCCGACTCGTTGAACCAGACCCGTCTGAGCCCGACTCGTTGAACCAGACCCGTCTGAGTCCGACTCGTTGAACCAGACCCGTCTGAGTCCGACTCGTTGAACCAGACCCGTCTGAGTCCGACTCGTTAATGTCAGACCCGTCTGAGTCCGACTCGTTGAACCAGACCCGTCTGAGTCCGACTCGTTGAACCAGACCCGTCTGAGTCCGACTCGTTGAACCAGACCCGTCTGAGTCCGACTCGTTGAACCAGACCCGTCTGAGTCCGACTCGTTAATGTCAGACCCGTCTGAGTCCGACTCGTTGAACCAGACCCGTCTGAGTCCGACTCGTTAATGTCAGACCCGTCTGAGTCCGACTCGTTGAATCAGACCCGTCTGAGTTAAACTCGTGAAAGTCAGACTTGTTTAAGTCAGACCCGTTTGATGACCTGCAGCATGAAACGAGTGTCTCTGTGTTTCCTGTCAGGTTTTCGATGCAGGTGACTACTCGCTGCTCTGCTCGGTACCCAGCGACAGCGACCAGCTGTGGACCGGAGGAGAGTTCGTCACTGCAGATAAAGTCATCATCTGGACTGAAGATGGCTGCAGTTACGTCTACAAGCTTCCAGCCAGGTGAAGCAGCTGACCACCTGCAGCTCACCTGTGTGTACGTCACACACGGACTGAAACGGCTGACATGTTTTATCTTGGTTTCTCAGCTGTTTGTCTGCCAGCGAACATTTCCGCAGTGATGTTGGAAAAACTAAAGAAGGTTCGGTTCCTCCTCTGATCTACAGAATCGCTGAACGGGCAGACAAACAGGTGAGTCTTCTGCTCGGTTCAGTTTAAAATTCAGTGTTAGACGAGTCCAGAAAGTTCTGAACGATCCGGTTTCATCTCAACATGCAGTCAGAACCGCCAACTGCTCAACTTAATAACATTTTATTTACTTATTCTGAAACGAGGCACATATCAGATTTTATACTTTCAAATAAAATTTACAGACCAAGAAAAAAAGTATTTGAAACTAAGATTTTATTAAATGACTTTGTACTTTTCATTTAAATTAACAATAATTAATCTTATAGATTTTATTTAAAGAAGAAATCAGTTGCAGAAAGAGATTTTATAAGATGAAACTTAACACAGTCATGATTTAAACTTCTTCATCTCTTTTAATGGAAACGTTATTCAGACTCTTTAAGTTGTTGTCCCTCAGAACTCTGAAAGTTTTTGGGTGTTTACAGAAAACAACCTCTGATGAAGAAGAGTTGAGGGTTTGATTCTTCAAACGAGGTCTGTTGTAAACTGGTAAAGTTTAGATAAAGTGGTTTTACAGCAGCTGTCGAGCTGCATTAGAAGGAAAAATCCTAAACACCAAACACACTCCCAGAAGTCCCAGCTCACATGGGACCCTCAACACGTCTCGTCATTCTGAGTCAGTGTTCTATATGTTTTTATTTTTTATCAGACACATGGATCAAACCTGCCAGTGGTTGTTCTCTTAAATTCTTTCACACTAAAAGCCTACTAATTTAAATCCCTGTCTTTTAGCCTTTTATTTTGAAACAACCACACGATTTTACTGCTTTTACTCAGTAAGAAAATTGAAATCCCATCAGCTT
The DNA here is from genome assembly GCA_006937955.1 of Pachypanchax playfairii. Taxonomy (NCBI): domain Eukaryota; kingdom Metazoa; phylum Chordata; class Actinopteri; order Cyprinodontiformes; family Aplocheilidae; genus Pachypanchax; species Pachypanchax playfairii. Next base: position 442,665 of record SSNP01000129.1, on the reverse strand, counting down.
TGATCCGTGTGGATGAAACTCAGTGTTTTAGCCTTCAGGTTTTATTTTGGACTTTGAGTTTATTTGTTTATTTATGATTTATTGTCTTGTATGAGTTGATTTGTTGTCTGTTCCTTCTGTTGTTTTTTGTTTCTTTTATTTTTCTGTCTTCTTATCGCTCCACCCCAATCACTTCTCTCAGAAGGAAGTAGAGGGAGGTGAGGAGGAGGAGCAGGTTGAGGAGGTGATATGCCTCCCTCCCAGCGGGTACGACTTGGAGCTCTACACCCCAGAGCAGCTGTACCGACACCGGCCTCTAGAGGCGCCTGTAAGCCCCAAAACCCTTACTCTGAAAGGAACAGGCTGGAAGAAGAAGAGTTTCACTCTTAACTGAGCTGCAAAGTCACATCTGGATAAATTACAATATCCTAAAATCATTATTGTTCCAGATTCTTAAGATAAAACAAAGAGCCGAATCAGGTCAAACATTTTGGTCTTACCACAAATTATATTGAAATTCAGCTGGTTTAAGGTTTTGTCCAAAAACACACTCGTTAAAAATAATATTCCTCTCCAAATACTCTGATACAAAGACTGAAACTGTGGAAGAATCAACCAAAGTCTGAAGAACTGTTGATCCAGAACCATTTAAAAGACGACGAGAGTCCGGCTGCTTCTCGTTCTTATTCATGTCGATGTGTCAAAGATAAAATATCTTCAAAACACGTTTACAAATGGTTCTGTTGCTACATGGTGTCAGAATAGTGTTTGAGTCATGTGACTATAACCAAATGCTAAACCAGCCCGTTGGTCCTGTTTTAATAGGATTTCATCAAACTGTGAATGCAGTGAAATCCCAGTAAATACGACAGCTGGACTGCAGCTTTAACACTATTCAGAGTTTTTAGTTGAAACTTTGCAGCTCAGTCAGAAAGTGAGAAAACGAGAGAAGCAAACCGAGACTGAGCGATCAGAGCTCGCACCTCTCCTCAGCACTTGAGACAGAGATCAACTCGGACCAGTAACATATAATATAACTGAAGTTCAGTACATGTGTTCGACCAATCAGTAAACAGTAATCTGTATAACGTGCTGCAGGAAGTGGAGGCTGGTGTTTCTAAGCTGTTTGCTTCACTCGTTTGTTTGCTGTTTCCTTCCTGCCTGACGAACTGAACTCACTCTGGTTTCATTCTCTCTTCCCACTGAAACAAACTCCTCCTCCAAAAGCACCATGTCCTCCTCATCTGTCTTCATCCTGGTGAAGATCCATGCAGCTGCCTTTCAGTCCCAGTAACAACCCCGAATTCAGGCCCAGAGTTCATGACCTGCAACACTCTGATTGTGTTTGTAAAATTCATCCATCCGACCAGTAAAAAGCTTCTGAGCTGATATTCTGATGCTTCACCTGATTTATCACCTGGTTTGGTTTGTGTGTCTTTGAGTGATTTGAAGTACATGATCACTTCCCACATACTTGCTCGCTCACACTGTTCACTCCTGACTGCTGTCCTTGTTACCATGGGGACGCGAGCATCTTTCCTCTAACACACCGCGTCTGGCTCGCAGGGTGTCATCCGGTCATCACATCGCTTTGCTTGTTGAATGTTACTGATGTATCATCAGCTGGCTGCGTCAGGGAGTAATCCGATTACTTTGGCTTTAAGAGATTTTACACTTTATCAGTGAAACAGCATCTTATTGGAGATGTTTGGTTCTGTTTGCTGTGTTTCTGTTTCAATGGGCCGTCTGACTCATTGAGTTCTTACTCCCTTCAGTTGGTTTAGATGTTTTACCAGAATAAAGAACCGGTCCAGGTACCATGATGAGATCTGGTACTCTGGGTTTTCAGGTTGTGATGTGTTCCTCTTCCATCCTCTCCAGCTCCTGATCTGTCCTCCTGTGACCCGGTTCTTCTTCGGACGGAGGGAACCGTTCCACAAGCTGTTGATCCAGGGCGACTCGGCGGGTCGGCTGTCGCTGTGGAGCATCCCGGACTCGTCGCCTCAGCAACCAGCAGGGACCTCACCAGGTAACCACGACTCTGCTGGACTTTTTAAAACCTCATTATGATTTTAAACAAATTCAGAAATAAAATAAATGTTGGTGATGAAACATGAAACCTTCATAAACATAAGAATCAACATGTTCTTCTGCATTTTGAGTCACTTTTTAACCAAACATACATATTTAGGAACCATATAAGAATAAAAAGATGTCCGTGCTACATGCAGACAGGTCTCAGGTGAGTCTCGAACCCAGAACCTTGTTGCTATGACGAACCATCATCATTCAGCTCTGCTCTGTAGATGCAGCAGGAAATTCCCAAAGACGGAACTTGAGGGACATCTAGTGGACAAATCAGTCACTTCTGTGTAACGACATAAAAATTACATGTTAAAGATGATCAAAGTAAAATATACATAAAATATATGTTTAAATTCTAGTTGTTGGAGGAACTTTTATATTTAAAACTGATCAGAAAATCTTCTCAAATCAAATCAAATCTAACATTTTTGCATCCTGCAACATTTAAAAGTTTTTTTTTTGCAGTTTGACTGTTAAAATAACAAACTAGCTGTTAGAAATGTTGAAGAACTGGTTTCTTTACTGTGTTTGTGTTACGGTGCAGAGCTGCAGGTGTCGTCCACCATCAGCCTCCAGGAGGCGTTTGACAGCCTGATGCCCGTCTCCTCTGGAATCATCGACCAGCTCAGCGTCATGCCTGGAAAAGAAGAGCCCATTAAGGTTCCGACACTGTCCACCTGTAACAACAAAACATAACAAATAACAAACATTCAAGAAGATAAACGTTAAAATAATAAAGAAGTGACGTGTCTTCTTGATGAAATGCTCTCTGATGAAATGTTTGTGTTTTCAGGTGACGGCCAGCGTCTACATCCCGTCGCAGGGCCGGCTGGTGTGCGGGAGAGAAGACGGCAGCATCGTCCTGGTTCCTGCCACTCAGACGGCCATCGTGCAGCTGCTGCAGGGGGAACACATGCTCAGGAGGGGTGAGTGGGAGGAAACAGCTTTAAAATATGAAACACTTGGATGAAAGTTCCAACATTGATGATAGAAATAAAAGTTTCACTTCAGAATCTAATTGCTCTTAAGTTTGGTCATTTTCTAATAGACAATATTAAAATGAACAACAACAGATGTTCTCCGTGGTGTCGTCATCTTCTTCCAGCTGATCTGATCTTTGTCTGTCCGTCCTGCAGGCTGGCCCCCCCATCGAACCCTGAGGGGTCACCGCAACAAGGTGACCTGTGTTCTGTATCCGTATCAGGTGTCAGCCCGCTACGACCAGCGCTCCCTGGTGTCAGGAGGAGTGGACTTCTCTGTCATCGTCTGGGACATTTTCACGGGAGAGATGAAGCACATCTTCTGCGTTCATGGAGGGGAGATCACGCAGCTCATCATCCCACCAGAGAACTGCAGCGTAAGACCTGAGACGCTGAGTTTAGTGGGTTCAGGTGGGATTTATTTGAGTTCTGGTTCTGATGTTGTTCTCTGCAGACTCGAGTGCAGCACTGTGTCTGTTCGGTGGCCAGCGATCACTCCGTCGGCCTGCTCAGCCTCAGGGAGAGGAAGTGCATCATGCTAGCATCCAGAC
>SSNP01000129.1:431570-434070 GCA_006937955.1 Pachypanchax playfairii | reverse complement strand
AAAGACAAATAACTTTAATGAAAGTGTTTGATGTTTATGTCCATGTTTCAGTTCCAGAGTTTCCGACCTTTATCTGCCCTTTTTCCCAGGAGTCTTTGCTGCGTCAGTTGTCCCTGGCAACAGGTCGTAGACTCGCTTTGTCAGATATCGTGGGGAAGGGGACGTACGGCGTCTCCAGGGCTGTCACCACGCAGCATCTCCTGTCGGCCATCTCTCTGGCCAACACTTTGATGGGCATGACGAACGCCACCTTCGTGGGTGAACACATGAAGAAAGCACCAGCCCGGTGAGGACGCATCAGTAAAAACATCAGGAGTTTCTATCAGACTGTTCACATTTAGATAAGAATCACTTAGAAAAACAAAACACACAAACTGCTTTAAACTAAGAAATCAGAACTTTTTGTTCAACAAAATTGGACAAACTAAAAACAAACAAACAGTGACTGAAACCCAGAAACAGATCCAGAAGTCATTCAGATTCAAGCCCTGACGTGCGTGCACGTGTGTGTGCACGTGTGTGTGTGAGCACATTTCAGCTGATTGTTTAGTCTGTGTGAGCTCTCATTGTGCTGTGAAAGATTTAACACTGAGGTCAAGGTCTCGCTGCTGTAACACCAGTACAACATTTCATCAACTCTGTTTCAAGGATAACTCTGGAGGGACGGTGAGTCAGACATGATAAAACAGAAAACAGAGCAGGTGAGACGTTTCACCTGCTTTAGGTTTGTAGTCCCAGACCTCCCAGTCTGTAGAATAAAATCTACATAAAACATGTGAGCAGTGAGGAGGTGCTGCAGCTGTGTGAGCAGTGAGGAGGTGCTGCATCGATCTGCAGCTGTGTGAGCAGTGAGGAGGTGCTGCATCGATCTGCAGCTGTGTGAGCAGTGAGGAGGTGCTGCATCGATCTGCAGCTGTGTGAGCAGTGAGGAGGTGCTGCATCGATCTGCAGCTGTGTGAGCAGTGAGGAGGTGCTGCAGCTGTGTGAGCAGTGAGGAGGCGCTGCATCGGTCTGCAGCTGTGTGAGCAGTGAGGAGGTGCTGCAGCGGTCTGCAGCTGTGTGAGCAGTGAGGAGGCGCTGCAGCTGTGTGAGCAGTGAGGAGGTGCTGCAGCGGTCTGCAGCTGTGTGAGCAGTGAGGAGGTGCTGCAGCGGTCTGCAGCTGTGTGAGCAGTGAGGAGGCGCTGCAGCGGTCTGCAGCTGTGTGAGCAGTGAGGAGGTGCTGCATCGGTCTGCAGCTGTGTGAGCAGTGAGGAGGTGCTGCAGCTGTGTGAGCAGTGAGGAGGTGCTGCAGCTGTGTGAGCAGTGAGGAGGTGCTGCATCGATCTGCAGCTGTGTGAGCAGTGAGGAGGCGCTGCATCGATCTGCAGCTGTGTGAGCAGTGAGGAGGTGCTGCAGCTGTGTGAGCAGTGAGGAGGTGCTGCAGCTGTGTGAGCAGTGAGGAGGTGCTGCAGCGGTCTGCAGCTGTGTGAGCAGTGAGGAGGTGCTGCATCGATCTGCAGCTGTGTGAGCAGTGAGGAGGTGCTGCAGCGGTCTGCAGCTGTGTGAGCAGTGAGCACTGAGGAGGCGCTGCATCGGTCTGCAGCTGTGTGAGCAGTGAGCACTGAGGAGGCGCTGCATCGGTCTGCAGCTGTGTGAGCAGTGAGGAGGTGCTGCAGCGGTCTGCAGCTGTGTGAGCAGTGAGGAGGCGCTGCATCGATCTGCAGCTGTGTGAGCAGTGAGGAGGTGCTGCAGCTGTGTGAGCAGTGAGGAGGTGCTGCAGCTGTGTGAGCAGTGAGGAGGTGCTGCAGCGGTCTGCAGCTGTGTGAGCAGTGAGGAGGCGCTGCAGCTGTGTGAGCAGTGAGGAGGTGCTGCAGCTGTGTGAGCAGTGAGGAGGCGCTGCAGCGATCTGCAGCTGTGTGAGCAGTGAGGAGGTGCTGCAGCGGTCTGCAGCTGTGTGAGCAGTGAGGAGGTGCTGCATCGATCTGCAGCTGTGTGAGCAGTGAGGAGGTGCTGCAGCTGTGTGAGCAGTGAGGAGGTGCTGCAGCGGTCTGCAGCTGTGTGAGCAGTGAGGAGGCGCTGCAGCTGTGTGAGCAGTGAGGAGGTGCTGCATCGGTACAAGTGGCTGAAATACTTTTATTTTGAAGTACGTCTGGGCTTGAACTTAGAACTACGTTAGAGGGTCTCAGACATCTGAGAGGAGCTTGAAGTAGATCTGCTGCTCTGAGGTTGTTCTGGTATTCAATCAGAACATCTTCTGGAGGAGTTTCAGGCCCGTCTCTCCAGGAAGAACCAGAACTCATGGGAGGGATTGTGTATCCCTCGTAGCCGCTCAAGACCCTCAGGAGGATGTAGGTTTCCTCTGGAAAAGTGTTCAGATACAGAAAGATGAACAGAATATAATGGCTAGACGAGATAAACGAGTTTTAATCTGGTTTTATTACGGATTAGGTTTAATCATGTTTAAATGTTTCATTCATTTCATGATGTTTTAAATACAAAATTCAGTTTTAAATGTTTTTAT